>WWET01006305.1:0-11075 GCA_011038615.1 Limnodynastes dumerilii
TATAACAGAGATATAGTAACTGGTAATAACATTGGATTTATTTTTGTTTACCACAAACATTTTCAAGAGAGATCTTATTTCTGCTGCTCTGATTTTAGATAACTTTTCTTTTTCCATGGTCGTAACAAGTATAAAAATGTAAAGAAAAAGAAAGATATATGTAATAACTAACTATTTTATGAGCAAAATTTAGAAGTTCTTGTTTAGACAGAATAAACATTTCAGAGACATGACAGACATAATGTTAACTATTTTTCAGTAATAAACTAATAGTTGGCTTTAAAAAAAACCTTGCTAGTACATCTGGCAGACATTACCTGGTGTGCAGAATCTGATTTGTCTAGTAAATTGTGAGTTTTCTGTCCTTAACTACTGCATCAAAGGCAGAAGCCCTTTGAAATATTGCACATTCCAGATGGTAAGAGCCAAACGCTAAATAACTGAGCTACTACAAAGAAAATGAATAACCAGATTAACAACAGTGTGTTTAACAAGTGAATTAAATAAATATTTTACAACTTGCACAAGCTTATAATTGAGACTTCAGTGACCCAATGAAGAGTTGGATAAAATTTAACTTAAAAAAAAAATTGCAGGTGTAAATGGTTTCAAAAAAAGAATACACCCATACTAGCCTGTGCAATGTAACTCTACAGGACTATACATTAATGCATGTATTGTATTTATTCACATTTAAAGTCTAGCTATTTCCCACAAAAGTGTAACTGGCACTTATGCACATTGCCTAGATTAGTGGTGCAAAATCCAAGTGACCAAGAGTATTGAGTCACCCATAAAGGCCACTATCAGCACTAAGACATGACAATATCTGAATCAAATAGAAATCCCTTCCTTTTTTTTGCCTAGTGGTATCAAATGCTTCATAGTCAGTTATTTGATATATATTTAAACTTTAGAAAAACAGAAAAGGGGGTATAACCTGAGATAAATACTCCCACATAGGACCTCTTATAGATGCACTCAAATATAATTATAGAGACAAAAATTTAAACTTTAATTAAACAGGGTTAAAATATAGAAAATGAATGGGCGAACATATAAAGACAAGACAGAAACATATCATAGTGTGCAGCTATGCTGCTACAACATGAAAACATATAATGGTTGAAAAATAACACATACCACCTGGGGACCACCGCAAACTAGCTCCTAAGGGAAGAAATCCCTATAGTGGGTTTAGTGGCCGCAAGGACAAGCTTCGCACTTTCCAGTGCCCGTATCTTACCCTACTCTGGCTGTAGAGAACATGCGGCGTCCCTCGGCTGGAAAAGACAAGGGGCTGGCAGCTGAAGATTGCAAGGTGAAGCTGAAGGTGCACGCAGATAGAATGATGATGAACGCTGTCAGACCGGACACCCGACGCGCGTTTCGCCCAGAACGAGGCTTGTACCCTTGACAAAGCCTCGTTCTGGGCGAAACGCGTGTCGGGTGTTCGGTCTGGCAGCGTTCATCATCTTTCTATCTGCATGCACCTTCATATATACATATGTTTCTTCTCATCAACAGAAGGCAACAAAGTATCTGTGCAACTGTTATTATCACCACTCTGCTGCATTATATCTAATTGTTTTATTATTAGAATTTAAGCTATTTATTTTTTGGTCTTAATAAATACATTTTTCATTTTTATTATACATGTCGAGAATCCATTGTTATTTTCTAGCGCTTCACCTTCTTTTTCTCTGGCATTCCTCTTTTTCACAGATTGGCAGTTACTGTTTGGTAGATAGCGCTCTGAACTTAACTTTTTTTTCTCACACCAACCCACCAAGCTCGAGTTAGATTTTTCTTTATCTTGGCATATCTAACTACTTTATGTACATACTAGTGCGGCCTAGTTTTTGTGTATATTTAAACTTTTATTATGCACCTGATTATATTCGGTCCTATTGATTTTAGTGGTTAATGGTTAATAATCAATATTTAACTTTGACAATGTACCTCATTTACATTTTCTTTAAGTTGTTTTGCTTTTTTGTTTCACTATCAAACAAGTAGCAGAGTCTAAAGAAAAATGTAGAACTTAAGGGCTCTCTAACTGATATGTTGCAATATGTTTTATTGCTTTTAATGTGGTACATGAATATGTAGCATTCTAGATTTGATGGTAACCAAGCTAAATGTACCATTACAGTTTATTGTCACTGCTCATATATATGCCGTATTTCTCGATGACCCAATAAAGCCAGTCACATACTGTAGGATAAAGTCTGGTGGATTGAATCAATTAATAGATTGCTGTGAAGTGTATGGCATCAGAACATTTATGGACAGTGGCCAATCAACATCCAAAAATGGAGTTGCTTAGATCAGAAAATCAAGCAAATGTTGCCATTGTTTATCGGTATCTATAGTTGCTCAGTGTGTGCATTACCTTTCCCTTCTTTAATACTTAAAACATAATCCAATTGAATAAAAAAAATATAGGACCAGAGACTTAAGAAAAGGGGGTGTTTCAGCTCTTTGTGAAAGGAAAATGCCAGCATTTCATGAGGACAAATATGCTTATGCTAATGGGAGGTATATAAATAGTACAATGAGGGCATGCTAATTGCGCTCTATAGGATCAAGAACTTCTGAAGTATTCAGTTTTAAAGTAAATCCCTTACTGACAGAGCATAATGACATTGGAAGTCTCGCAATAACAAATGAAAATACTTATGAAATAGGGCCCTTATTAATACTTATCCATATATTCTGTGCGGTATCCTCCGCTGCGCAGGCTATCTCATGGAATGGCTGATCCACAGCCCCACATGTAGGAGAGCAGGGAACCCCCCCCCCTCCTACTTGCGGATTGCGGATCTGTCAGAAGGACCCTACCTTAAGTATTCCGCATGGAAATACTGAATTGTACACAAGGATTTAGCAAAGGCCATACTGCACAACTTAAATGCTTATACCTATCCCCATGTGCATCTCCCATGCAGGGGGAAGGCTGAGGTCCACATGAAGCGCAGCATCGGTGGGCTGCACTCCATTACAGGGATAATGGTACATTGATAGGTAGCATACAAAAGTATGCTGAGTTTCTTAGGTATGAATCTGGGCCTAGGACAGAAAGCATAGGCATTACTTTTGAAAACTACTTTATTTTGTTGTAATTGTTCAACTTTTCCTTGCACATGTAGTGATTATCATGTAGTTCTAATGAATAAGGGTTACATTTTGGAAAACAACTTGGCTTGCTCCATAAGCTCCATTTTTGCCACAGCTGAGAGATGAACTTCATCAGGACCATCAGCAATGCGCAGTGTTCGAATAGCTGTATACCTGCAAGAAAAATGCAGTTACAAAGAAGCTCATAATTACAATACAAAAGCCTTGCTAAAATCTTACATACAAAGTTATTTTTACACAGTTAAATATATCATTCCATAATCTCCATTAAGAAAACCACTTACATAAAAGCCAGGGGGAAATCCTGTGAAACACCAGCACCTCCAAACACTTGGATGGCACGGTCTGCCACCTGACATGCCATTCTAGGAGCCACAACTTTAATCATTGCAATCTACAAATACATAAGGTCAATAAAATATGTTTAATAAAAAAAACATTTCTCAGAAATTCTACATTTTTTCCAAGGAACAGAGCTGTCGATTATCTGATATGTGTTTTTGTTAAACATCTCATTATGCATGTGTTAACTGAAGAAATAATGAAAACACCCTTATAAAATTAGACAGATTTAGGTAACAAACACCTGCTGTATTTATTACAGTTTATGTTACAATACAAAAGCGTTTTGTACCCACTGAAATAATACACTAAACAAGCTATATGTTTACACTGAGAAAAATGCCTAACAATTAATTCATTTCACATTTTACATCATTTATACAGTCACAGATTTCAACAACTTTAAAAGATGTCTGCACATTTTCTTTATGGTGGCGCTAAACTGCCCTCAAACTGTGCCAAAAATTATCCAAAGCATTTCACCAACAATGCAACATCACACTTTGAATGTAAAAAAGGTAATTGTAATATTAAATGCATGTGATATATACTTCAGTATTGCAAACAATTTTAAAAGGAATAATACATTGTTATAGTTATGCAAACAAAAGTTATGCACTGGTTACCAAGTACACAAAGTAACTTAAATGTTCTGAACAAGATGGAGGACTAATGTTGTACTTTGAACTTTTTAAACTAAATTATACCCAAAAAGTTTTTGGGATAGTGTCCTAAATATAGGGAATGTGATTTCAGATTTTGTGAATACTGAAGAATTTTACTGGGAACACATGTATAGGCCATACAGTATTTAAAAAAAGGAGATTATAATAGCACCAATCAGATTCTACCATTCTACAGGTGCATTATACCAACAGAGAGCTATTAGCAACAGCTTACCTGTTTGGTAATAGTTCCATTAAATATATGTTTTGTTTCCACTTTACACAAATCATATCATATGTAGATGAAAGTCTGGAATTAGGCATTTATTTTATGATTACAAAACCATATCACATGGATACCAATTTATTCAACCATTGTTTACTATTTCAGATTTTAATCTTAGTGTCTGTACCTCTTTCCGTGCCTTTTCACTGCCAACTGTGTCTATGGATTTTGCAGCTTTCATTGTGAGTAGTCTTGCTTGATCAATAGCAATGCGGCTTTCTGCTATCCAGTGGGCAACCACTTCCTGTGTGAAGAAAAGCACAGACACCACAATTGTTTATAAAAGTGTACAGACATCCTGTAATCGTAGGATGGTATCTCAGGAAGTGATAAATTTGCCAAGGCTTTTTTGTTACGGATTTGTGTGCCTGCGAGTTTAACTGAAGCTCTATACCCTGTGCTCTAGTAGAGACAGGGTATAGTTTGATGCCACCCGACTATCTGATCATCACATTCCCTCTTTCTTGCTTACGTTAGTAGTACCCTTTATTTCTATCTTGTCCGTGTCCCACATAATTTTCTAGTTCATGTACTTACATGGTGATACAACTTTTTTCCAAAAGCCTTCCTCTGTGCAGCTCTTGCACACATTAACTGAAGGGCGCTCTCTGCTGCTCCAATGGTCCTCATACAGTGATGTATACGACCGGGACCAAGGCGGCCCTGGGCAATCTCAAAACCTCTTCCCTCACCTAAACAAGGAGATGTCAGAAATAAATATGAAGTGTATATATATATATATATATATATATATATATATATATATATATATATATATATATATGTGTAATACCCCAGCACTGGGGATATTGCCTCCCCCACCCACTATATATAGATAGATATGTGTAATACCCCAGAACTGGGGCTATTCTGAGTAGTGCAGAATGAAGGTGGGGAGGATTGTGAGGCGGCGTGCGAGTGGTTGGTTAGCAACCACCATCTGACTGAAGACGCACTAGGCAGCGCGAGGGAGTGCTGGAGAGTTCGGTTGAGGCGCAAGAAAAGTCAGTTGATCTGTGAGAAAAGAGCGGGAAAAAGGCTGTTGGAGGCAGTGTGTGAGGGGAGCAGCTGAAAACCAGTTGTGTAGTGGAGATTGATATATTTAGCGTAAGGCTGAAAGCGGCAGAGAGAGGTGAATCGGACAGGCGGTAAACAGCTGAGAGACTCGCCGAGAGACAGCCAAAGCAGCAGAGAGGCAGCGGTGAGAAATCAAATAGAGGTTGAGAGTTATAAAGAGGAAAGACAATGCTGGCTGTATGGTGAAGGAAAGAGAATCAGATCTGTGGTACCGTGAAAAGTGATTGACGCATTAAAGAGCAGCAGTGGTGGTGAAAGGATTTGGCTAAGGAGAGGAGAGCAGAAAGGGAAAAGCTGTATAACACAGTGGAAGGTGGCGATAATGGAGGTGCAGATTGGTGGTGTCCCTGGGATGTGCAGAAGCTGAAAGTGACAATTATATTGGAATTAGAAGGCTGAGATGGTGAACGGCTGATCAATGCAAAAAGGAGACGACTAAGGTATTGGAGAAGCAAGTGGTAGACCAAGAGAGCTGAAGTACAGAGCAGCAGAGGACCGATGATTGAGGAGAACAGTGTGATAATAAGCGGGTAGACAGAGGAGAAGACAGAGAGTAGTGACAGTCTGCATACAGAGGGAGGTAACAGAGAGTGACAGTTGCGGCTGGAGGAGATCTGAGGTAAAGCTGTGAGAATTGGAGAAAAGAGGAAAACAGCGAGATCACTAGTGGCAGGACTAAAGAAGGGATCCATGGTGCAATAGAAGGGAGAAAGAAGATAGCTTGCTATTAGACTGACAGAAACATTATAGACTTACCTGAAAAAAGAGAGAGAGTCAGAAGTCAAGAAGAGACAAGTAGAAATTTTTCCCGTGAACTGACAATACAGAAAGATGCTTATGTAAACATTTCACATTAGACTGTTACTAGTTCTCATGCAACTATTTAGTCATTCAATTTTAGAATTTAAACTGGGTGGTGAATAATTTAGTGTGGAACAGAGAGTTGGCTATTCAGTAAGGAAAATAACTTAAGTGAACTATTTCCCGTGAACTGACAATACAGAAAGATGCTTATGTAAACATTTCACATTAGACTGTTACTAGTTCTCATGCAACTATTTAGTCATTCATAGGAATAGTATACATTGTTGCATAAGTATTGCTTTCTAAAACTTTTGATTAAATTAGTTGAACGTAATTGCTTGATGGTAATTGATTTATGATTGTTATTAACTGAAACTGGTATTTGATTGAAAGTATGCGCATTATTGGTACTTCATTAAACTGTTGTATAACTAATTGAAAGGAATTGTATTCTCTATTTAGAACTGTTTAGAAGGTTGATTGTATGTAACTATTTAGTAGTATTCACTAGTTAAAGCTGAAAAATAGGTTAATTGACTGTAATTGATTGGAAGTGTTGGATTGTTCTGACTTACTATTTAGAATTGTTAACAAATAGATTGCATGAAATTGCTTAATTGTAATTGATTATTCACCAATATTATATGAAGCTATTCCTTTAATTAATCGCGATTAATTACTTGATGGTACCATTCATAGTTTTTACTGAAAATTGTTCACCAAATTTTGCCAGTAATGATTTTATGGTAATCAAGCATATATTTTTATTATTAGAAAATTCTTTATTTTAATACATTGCACAAAAGCTTTAATATTAATAATTTGTTCAAAATTTACTTTGATATGCTATTGATGCTCTCTTTTGACGGAGCGAAAAACAAGGAAAGTTAAAGAAAAGAAAAAAAAGAAAAATAAATAAAATAATAAATAGGAATATATATATATATCAATAAGGTGCTAAAATCAATCTATAAGGTGATTATACAGCAGGTGTGCAAAGCAGGGAGAGTTTGCACAAATACAAAACAAGGCCTGGCACTCTAGCAATCACCCAGCAACTAACAATAACCTATCTTTAAAATAAAAGTCAGAGAATTAGTTTCATACATCTGCAGATATATGTTAAGCCACCAACCTCCATCTTGGATGTGTGTTTTAAAGCGTGTCTGGGATAGTAGCTGACGGAGTGCTGTCTCAGAGTGGCTGCCAGGGGTGAGCTCTCAATTTAAAAATAAATGATATACGACCCAAAGTTGGGACTCTGATTTTTAGAGTTAGGACCACCAAAGTAGAGAAGCCTTGTAAGTGGCTGGTGGCTTAATATATATCTGCAGATGTATGAAACTAATTCTCTGACTTATTTTAAAGATAGGAGGTTATGGTTAGTTGCTGGGTGATTGCTAGAGTGCCAGTATTTGTCTGTCTGTCTGTCCAAACACAGTGAAGCCACTCTTAAATTCTTTAATGGTTCCCAACATCTCAGTCCTGTAGCGCCTTTGCCTTTTTTGTTCACTCCATATATGTATATAGTAGCCAAAAAGATTAAGTCACTCCTGAGACTTGTAGTATATTGCATAAATATCTCTCAGCTTTATGCAATATTCTACAAGTCTCTGGAGTGACTTCATCTTTTGGTTACTACATTGAATTGCTTGCAAGAGCTCCCTGAGCAGTTATTAATTTACGAGGAGCAACAGTATTACCTGGGATCCTATATATTTATATACATATACACACAGAGTAACACACAGTTACTGTGAATACACAGTTGTTGTTTTTTTTGTTGTCGTCTTAAATGCAATCTCTGGTTAAATAGCTTATAGAATTACAAAACAGGTAAAGGGACTGACTACAAAAAGAGTTATGACTACAACCCATTTCTAAATAACGACACAGGATGCAGATGAATACAATGGATTTGTGTCACTGTTGGAAGGCACTCAAGGGTGTTTCACTGCTAATCCATTTAGAGGAAAACAAGCAAACATCTAGACAGGGGAGGGAATTAGAAATTAGTTTACTACCATAACAAAAAGTCTGCAAATACGACAGGAGTACCAACCCACATGACAAGTTCATAACCTGTTGATTTATACAAACATAGGGGCAAAACTAAAGGCATTCCTCCACTATCCCTGCACAGACAACTAACAGCAGTTGTTAGCAATCATTTTAAGGGTTCTAAGCCCCATTTATCAATACATTTCTAGCAGCTGACAGCTAAGAGCTGTCATTCCTGCCTGTCTTCCATGGGTGCAGGATAGGAAGCTGCCATAGGCCCCCTTCTTCACCATGCCCAATAGCAGTCACACCCCTAGCACTTACAATAGTTATGCCAATGGTGCGGATAGGTCACTGCTAAAAAAAAAAAAGTGCCAAAAGGAGTAAATTTATGTTGTCCTAAAAAACCAGATGCCAAAACACTGCATATAAAATGGAGCTAATTTAATTAGAAAAACTGCATTGGAGAATGGGTAAAGTTCTTTAAAGAAATATCTATTTACTCTCATTCTGTTGCACAACCGTTTTCATATTACTACATTTTAAGTAACCAAAACATGGGTTTTAATATAAATAAACCAATGATAAAAAAAAAAATGGAAAAGTAAGCAAAATAGTCTTTCACACTTCCTTATCCATCCTTTTTAGCCTAATCCATTTTTTCTTTATGGTTTGTAAAAGGGGAATTTCCAGAAGCATTCATCACTCTTTATCCCAGCTTAAAGCCAAAATTATATAAAAAACACTTGGCTGACTCACTTTGAAGTGATCATAAGTACTATGGCCTTTTTTAGAGAACAAAAATCATTTAACTGATGAAGTGTAATAAAACAGACTAGTTATATGCCTAAGCAATCACTTTCTACATTATGAACTTACCCAGAATCAAATTAGAGACAGGGACTCTCACACTGTTGAAGTGTACTTCAAAATGACCTCCATGAATAGTATCTGAACATAGAAATGTATGTTAATTATATAAAAATGTCATGAATCCGTAATACATTTGTAGTAATTTTTTTTATTAGTGGTAAGATACTGGAATGACACAGTCACAGCTACTAGTATCTGAAAAATGTATGTTAATTATATAAAAATGTCATGAATCCGTAATACATTTGTAGTAATTTTTTTTTATTAGTGGTAAGATACTGGAATGACACAGTCACAGCTACATGTTTAGTATAGAAGGATTTTCCAATTTTCTTAATTTTTTTTTCTCATTTCCCTTTTTAAATAATTTTTTAGCCATAGATCTACCATTGAACTATCACAGAAAACTGCTAGATCTTATCTAGTAAAGATATTACTGTAAAAAAGAACATTGGGTGGCATTGAAGAGGAATATAAATAAATGGAAGCATTACCTTCATATCCAAAGACTTTCAGTGCTCTCACAACATCTACACCCTTTGAGTCCATTGGAACAAGGATCATACTATTTTGCCTGTATCCGATGACACTGAACAAACAACAAAAAACAAAACAAGTAGCCACATGAATCTGGCCCAAAAAATCTGTTTAATCTAAATTAGTGACTGACAATAATTATGGGTTCTATCAAGATGCCAGTATGCACAGATCCCAGAACAAGAAACCTGTGTGCACTTGGCTGCACTATACAGGCATCAATGAGTGCACTTTATGACCACTGCCACTTGAACAGACTTTCTTTCACCAGTCAAGGGCTACCATAAGTTTTCTGCTTTAAGAGTAAGGAATTCTGGATGGATAGACAGAGGAAAGGATATATACTGTAAATTGCCTAAAAGCAAACCCCCATTTCCAAAACCTGTCCAACCCTAATATTGGAAATGGCATTGCTGTTATGCCTGGATGGTTCAGAATGTGTTTTGTTCTATACCCTTTTCACATCACCACCAAATACCCAAGTTTTTGACCAAAGAACCGGATCTCTGAAAAAAACGGCTATTTGGTGGTTATGTGAAACGTCCCTTTTTCTGTGACCTGGGTCTAATGACCCGGGATTCAGACCCAGAAAAAAAGAAGGGTTTTTTCCCAGGTCTGACATCAGAATGAAACGTCCCCTGTTGTTCTTGAACACGGGTCCTACACAAAAACACCAGTTTGGACAGATTTCTTTACTATTGGATAACAGGAGAATAAAGGCAGGGGTTAATCAACAATGAAACAAAAAACATCCTATAGTTCCTAATAAATGAACAAATAAATTATTACTATACAGTACTAATCAAAGGCCTATCAACATGACTGGAAAAAGTATTCCCCATTTATGACTCTCCAACCTACCAGTATTCTCAATGAATTTCTCTCCTGCTGACACTCATGGTACGTATGTCAAAGAATTATCCTGGTATTTTCGACGTTTCAGGTTTTTATTCACCTTTCATCAGGGAACATTATGAATTCTTAAAGATGTCTACTCTCCTCATACAAAGTCATTATCCTTTAAGTGAAATAAACCTATATTTAGAGTTTGCGTCATTTTTTTTGTCAATACCTGGATGAGGATGCACTCTCCGTTTTACCCATTACAATCGCAACTTTGCAGTTGGGGTTTCCAGCACCTGCAGAAAAAAATACATAAGCATCACACAACTTGTAAAGACTAAAAATGTAAATGTGTAAAATAAATAAATAAATTAAATAAAAAATAGGATGACTGAATTCAGAACACGCATTATCTTTAGGCTGCATATACTGAGTAGACAGCTATTTCCTATTCATTTGACCTGACAAGCAGTTAACTGGGGGGGGGGGGGGGGGGCAGGTGTATT
>WWET01006305.1:34082-45536 GCA_011038615.1 Limnodynastes dumerilii
TTTTAAAAAAAAAAAAAACTTTGTAAAAAAAAAAAAATGAAGTCCCAGCATGAGAAGCACTGCGCATGTGCAGGCTCTCCATGTCGGGACCGGCACCTTAGGGGTTATTAGGGGGGAGAAAAAAAAAGGGTTTTATGGGGAGATTGCTGGAAGAAAGGTCTGAACAAGAAAGGTCTGAACGCCAGTCTGAAATGGCGTTATTTTAACTCTCAGAGCAGAGCATAAAAACTCCGCTCTGAGGGTTAGTAAATAGCCAGCCCCATTGAAAAAAAACGGGCTGGTGAGGAAAGGTGAAGTTTTACCGCATGGCCATGGAAACTGGTGATTTCCATGGCGGTGCAGCTGTTGTAAATAGCAAAAAGTTCATTTTTGGAGCTATAACTTCATAACTCCAAAAATGAATTTTTAAAGCTTTAATAAATAGAGCTGGCAGTGCGGCGGTAAACAACCCAGGTTGCCAAGATACAGGAGAAGCTCACCAATATCACCACGTGCAAGATGCGACTTCTTCACGAAGGAAATCAACAGGACATCACATCATTTGAAATCATCGAACTGTGAGCATTCTATGGATCACCGAGACATTTTTCATTATATGCTTAACCATTAAGAGAGTAAATAACAGACATTGTGATACTGCACTATTCCCAAAGAGACGTTTGCAGATTCTTTATGGGAAAGATCTAATCATCCTTATAGAATCGTATATATTATATTTTTTCTGGGGTGAGACACATAACTAAAGAGCACCAGAACCACCAATCCTTATAGGATATTACTACATTATTCACTGTGTTGCAGAAGTGGGTCTCCGAACTGGTTCAGGCTGCCCTAGGCTATAGTGGGAGGGGGAAGCGAGGGAGTGCTCCAAATCAGGATATCTACATATATCTTATATGTGTTGCCGTATTTTAAACACTATAATGGCCATCTAGAGCATGCAGAACAAGTTTAAATTGTTTACTTGTAAAAATTTATTAGACGCATTACAGATTATAATCTATGAGCCATGGCAGAAACGTGAGAGGAAGAACATTGAAAGTACACTTGTATACTGGCATGTTTTAAGCTCATAAAAAACAAACACCTGTTACACCAATAGACCAAATCATTCTATACATCTCCACTGATCGATTGACAATAGCAGCTATGGCAAGTGACCATTAGTATGAGGTGTTATGCAGCATTCACTGCTGAATGCTGAATACCGCATTGAAGATTAGTGAATATATAGAGCCACCTAGTGGAAAATTACTATCATGGCAATACAAAACGGACGAAGCTTGTAAGAGCAATCTATTTTACCCTCAAACATACGTTTCCTATTTTTTGTCAACAGAGCAGAGACTGAATTTAAGATCATAGAACCAGATCCATACCTCCGATGCCAGATCCCTGCTGCATTCTAAATGCCATACTGGTGAGGGGTCACTCACCTCCATTATACAAAAATACACTCCTAATGCGGCAATGTGGGTTGTACGTAAGGGCTGCTTTGTCATGCCCTGCCGTCGGATTAGCTACAAGGACAAATCTCAATCCTATGGATACAAAATTACATCCTAGTACTGTAGTGCCCACCCCTATGCATTATTCAGACTCTGTTCTTTAATGAGAAAAACCTGTAATAGGAATTTAGGGAGACTGTTAAAAAGGTTAAGAAAAATCAATAGTCTCATAAAATTTAATGAAAAGGATATAACCTTCTGTACAAATTATATACACAGAACATTCATAATACAGTGTTCCTATGGGAGAGACCACAATCTTTGCACGGTTTCTAGTCACAATGGTAACTAGGCACCCAGTAATCGCTGAGACCTACTTCATCATATGTGTTCTAATTAATAGCCGGACATGGTTCTTTTTTATGAATTGCTTGAATTTCAGTTCAGTATTGAAAGAAATAAGTACTTAAAACAACAAAAGCATCAATTTAAAAAAACATTTCTTTTGCTATTGCAAGAAACAGGTAAGTCCCACAGGGCAGTGGTTTGCCAGTTCAATGATCTGAATTTTGATAGATAACATCCTGGCAGCATTCACTGATCAGCATTTTTCTATCAGACAGAGTTGTTAATGCAATACTTGCCTAATTAAATAAGGTAATTCAGACATGTTTGTTCGGCAATAAAACAGTGAGGTGGATCTAGAAAAGTGAACACAGAAAAAGTGATTAGATAAGTAGGATGTGAAACAGGAAAGAGGTATTCTGCTCTCTAAAGTTTATATTGAAAAATGTTACAAATAAAACATCAGTGTCTGTTATTTCCAAGAACACTACAGAACAAGAGCACCCAAAGCAAAAGCTCAGGCTCCACAAGGAATTCACAACATATTCCAAAAAGTCCTCGGATTTATTCCATATTTACAGTAGGACATCCTGTTAGTATGCTGACCCGCTTTAGAGTAAGACGTTTGGGTGAGGGGTGTCAGGTATACCCCATAAAAAATATAGAAGAGGATTTTTTGAGAGCAAATGGAGGCAGTCACATTTTTAATCAGCCTTGTATCACACCCCAAGATTCTTCTCCCATCACTTGTGAAGTATAATAAGGGGCTGGGTAACAGGAACACTCAGAGAGATGAATACAGGGAGCAAACGGCTCCTATGTTAAGGTTCAGTAAAATTTGGAGTAGTGAGGTCTAGTTACATTAGATCAATGCTAGCACGAATATTCACCCGAAGGCAAAGAAGGGTAATATAAAAACCCAACATAGTAAAATATAAAACCCAACATAGCACCAATAAGTACACGGTTCTATCACATTTACCTAATAGACACAAAGCAAAATATAGAAGACAAGTAGAAATAGAGAATAACAAACACTGCCATAAGAAAGACAAAATTAAAATTACATTTAAAGAGCCCAAACTCTAGCCCTACCATGTAAAAATTAGGTACAATTCAGAACCTTTAAAGTTTCTAACCCAAACATAGCAAACTTACATTACCATGCATTAATGGTAACTTTCATCCTGTCTGACTACTTGGACATGTCTACATGTTCAGTAGCTTTTTAGGCATTTAAGTCCTGAGCTCAGCAAAATGAGAACAATTAAGAAAACCATTGGAATCTTTACAACAAGGCCTCCACCTCACAAAGAGGAGAAGAAATGTGTGGTTCCATCTGCAAAAACCTGGAGTCTCTGTGTAAAAAGGACCGAGAATGAAAGTATCTGCTGTTTCAGTGGTCAGGAATGGGGGAAAGGCACATCACAGAAAATGTGACAGACACTCTTTCCATTTCAGTGCTATGAATCTGATTCTTCCTCCATCATCACTTCAGGTGACAGGCAGGGTCATTTCTAGGGGCGGGCGAGCCATGTGATCGCACGGGGCGCGCCCCTATCTGATTTAAAGAGGGAGCGCAGAGGCAGGCTGGGTTGGGGGGCAGGGTGGCATGTGCTCCACAGACAGCACTGCCATTTTGTGTTTTAGGGCCGCCTCCCTGGCGGTCTAGTGCTGCCCAGCTACTGCTCAACTACCCTAGGCAGCCATTCAGTGGGTCACAGACTCTGCGCTGCAGCCAAGAATAGAAATCTAAGCTAAGCCAATCTCAGCCAAGAATAGAAATCTAAGTTGCAGCAGTACCTGTGACCAGTGTGCAGATCGGGGGTAGAGCCAGAACGTCCTGTGATGTGACCATGTGACCAGTCTAGAGATCGGGGGTGGAGCCAGAGCTTCCTGCAGTTCACTTCCTGGTGAACTGACTCCCTGCTACTGCTGTCTGCTGTACAGTACATCAGGTACTGAGGTGTGTGTGTGTGTGTGTGTGTGTGTGTGTGTGTGTGTGTGTGTGTGTGTGTGTGTGTGTGTGTGTGTGTGTGTGTGTGTATATATAAAATGTAGGGCAGATTATATAAGGGGGAACAGAAGGAGGTTAATATATTTAAGGGGGCAAATAAAGAGGCTGATCCATATAAGGGGCACAAAAAGAGACTGGACACATATATGGGGCGCAAACGGAGGCTGTGCACACAGCAACTGGCAGAAGTGGATTATTAGGCACATACACAACATACCTTTTATAAATTAATTTATTTTTTAATTATTTACTTGTTTAAAAATGTTTTTTTGTGTTTGTGTTTAGAAGTAAACAGCATTCTGTTCATTGCAGATCTCAATACGCGCAATAAAAATGGCCTGTGTAGAGGACATTGCTAATGATTTAAAATTTCACTGCTTTAAGTCACTGAGTGTGTGGGATACCTGTTAATAGGCTAGTTAGTCACATGCACTGAGACTAGGAAACAACCAGAACACAAACGTAAATTAATTAGGAAAGTAAAGAGCAAACAAGCCAGTGTCCTTCACAGGGATTTAATGAATACAAGGTTACATACATAAACCACTGGTGGAGTTAGAAGTAAATGATCAGTTATTATGTTTCATTTGGGGATATTATTTCTAGTATTGGTATACATTTATAGATTTTAGCTTATTCAATTCTAAAAAATACTGTTTAATAGTACTGTTTTTAGCAACCTGTACTTTGAATAGCGTATTGCTCGTCACAGTACATCCTGCATTTGTTAGTTTATTTTCTAATCATACAAACATGATTATATTCCTGGATTCTCTACGGATTCTGACAAACATGATGTGATTTTAGTTGTATCATACCTATGTCTAGCACTTGCTCACAAACTAGCTTTTTTTTCCTACAATGTATGGCAAGCCTGCATAGAGAAACAGTAATTGTTTATGGTAGCTTATGAACATTCTTTTCATCATTAGAATTTTGTGACATAATAATATTAATATAATTAGTTTGTTCTATGCTATGTTTATTATATATTATAGCTTTATTACTTTGTTTATTTTATCAAGACACTATTATGTCCCTCTTATATTTAAAAGAATGCAATCTTTGTATGGCCTGGAAAGAAAACATTTTATCTCAAAACATTGGTACTGCAACGCAACGTTCTGCTATCATATCATTAAATATCACCAGTCTTTCATTTTACAGAGTGTTGCTTTGTCTCTGACAATCATGAGTGTGTGCAAGACATCCCCTCCCTGATGAGCTCCTGTGTGATAAACCACATACATATAAGATTTATCAATGATGAAAGTCATTGACATATTATTGAAATGCAGGAATTTGATAAACAAGAATCCCTTTGTGGGTAAATCAAACAAATTCTCTCTGTATACTGATGTCTTTTAAGGCTTGAAAGATTGAGGTGACATGTTACCATTACCATCTATTGTTCAGTGAGGATAGAAAGTTCCAATCTTTGGCTATTTTTTATACTAGCAATATTACTACTTGTTAATAATCATTAATAGTCCTTCAGTAAATCTAAATATAGCTTTGGAGGCTCTTTATCACTTTTTTTTAGAATGCTTAGAAGCAACAGGACCTACTAAAACGAATGACAGACCGGTCTGCTAAAATGGAATGCCAATTGAAAGCTATGGTATAATAATAGACTTTTCTGTATATTTAAAAAAAATCTCTAACATATTGATTATATCTTCACCACACATATTCCTTAGGAGCTTTGTCATCTTATAGAAGTGGAAAATCATGGAATGACAAGTGATTTCTATGGAATGACAGCTGTTTTATATCATTCCAAAGCTAAAAGAATATTCAAATCAACTACTTTTCACAAAAGAGACCACAAATTTTCACAGATCCCTAAAACCCAAACACTCAAACCTTTGCACATATATTCCCTCATATCTGTACCCCATAACACATGGAAAAATGTATGGGATGACAGCTGATTTCTATGGAATGACAGCAGTTTTATACGTCATATCGAACAAAAAAACTCATTCAAATCAGCTACTTTTCCTAAATTTGACCGATCCCCAAAACCCACACCCTCAATCCCATGTACATGCATTACCCCACAGCCATACACCACAACAAATGCAATTTATCATGGAAGGACGGCTGATTTCTATGGAACGACAGCTGTTTTATACATCATATCAAACCAAAAAAGTCAATCAAACAAGCTACTTTTCCTAAAAGAGACCCCTAATTCTGACCGATCCCCAAAACCCACACCCTCAATCCCATAAACATGCATTACCCCACAGCCATACACCACAACAAATGCTATATATCATGGAAGGACGGCTGATTTCTATGGAACGACAGCTGTTTTATACATCATATCAAACCAAAAAAGTCAATCAAACAAGCTACTTTTCCTAAAAGAGACCCCTAATTGGCCCCCCTCTTCTTCTTCTCAACCCCATCCATATCTATACAAATGGAGATGGTCTCCAGCAGTCTTCCATTCCCAACAGTGCACTGCGCAGCCTCACACTCTACAAACAGAAGAGGAGCATGAGGCTTCGCAGTGCACGCACGCACGCACGCATGACATCCCCATGGAGACCGTCACCGTTTGTACAGAAATAGGTGGTATATATATACGCCACTGGTTTCTCCTTTAACTCTGTGTTCATCACAAATCAGTACATGAAACACTATATACACAATGCTGCTCCTCTGTGCATGGACTTGACTAATTCCAAGCACAAAAAAACCTTAAACATCAATTTTTATTTAAAAGTAAAGAGATTTGTTGTTAGCTGTAAAACTCACAGAAACAATATTCTGTCTTTCTGCTTTATTTGAAAACTCTATAGCACCTGGTGGTGATTAACATGAAATAATCATTATGGACCGGATCCAGACTTAAACTTTTCATCCATTCATCACACTTTTGCATTCTGTGCAATTCTTCATGTGCACTTATCCGTGATACCCGCAATTCCTCTCTATTCAGACTTCTGCAAAATTACACTTGATGCCAAGTGGGCATCACACAGTATTGGTGTGCCAACAGACTGTGCTGTTACAGTCCTTCAAACCCCAGTGATTTTATACTTTGTCTCGAAAGTCCAATTATGCACAAATGTCTATATATGGTGGACCTGCAATTACGGAACCTGTGTTACGTGACCATTTTATTATCTATATACAATAATCACAGCAATCAGATGATAAAAACATTCGATTTGCCTAATTATTATTTAGTGTGTGGTCAGTGAAACAGTTTTAACAGTAAAAACAGTAACATTTTCTCAAATCTAACTATCTAAATTCGTTCTTACCAGTCTTACAGAAACAAGATTGGATTTCTCCTGCAAGTAGAGGCTCGAGCCATTGTTTCTTCTGCTCCTCTGTGCCATACATATGAAGCATTTCCATGTTGCCTGTGTCTGAAAAGGTATGTATGGATAGAATTACGTTGGCCATAAATAATAGAGACTTGCCTTAATTCTTTGTGCACATTTTAAATCTGTATCCCTTGCAGTATAAAGTTATTTAAAAAGGAGCAAATTTGCTCCTTTACTTGTTTGCTCCTAAAACAACATCATTCCCATTGTACCAAAATAAAGCAAACCAGTCAAAAAAAATTGCATGACTAGTGGCAAGATGGTATCTGTACAGATCACTTATTAGGTTAAAATTAAAATGCATAACTTAGAGGTATCTCACACATCTTCCAAAGACTTTACAAGGACCAGCCACATACAGTATTGTAAAAGAACATGATTCATCAGACTAGTCCACCATCGTTTATTGCTTTATGGTCCAGTTCTGACTCATGTGCCATTTTGCCTTTAGACAGAGGTCATCATGGACACTGATTGACTTTAGCTTCATAGTCCAACATGCAGCACAAAAAATTGTGATAACTTTCTATAATAAACAGTGCTACAGTAGATTTTCTGCTAGATTTAAACAGATGGGCTAGCCTATGCTCCCTATGGATATCACTGAGCTTTGCCAATCGTTGCCCGACCCCTTTTGGTGGGCGCTAGCCACTTCATACCAGAAAGACCCGACAAAACCTACCATTTTGGAGACAAATTGACCAGGTCATTTAGCCATCACAATTTGGTCCTTGAGCCGCCTGCACACACTACAGCTAGCTGTCGTAGACTGGTAGCATATTGCAGTGCTCAGCACTCAATGAATGAGTAGTGTTTATAAACACACTACCAGCAGCTGGGAGCTCCTACCAATGTATTAATAAACACTCAGCACTCGTACATGGAGGGCTGAATGCTGCTTTATTCTGCCAGCCTCAGACATTCACATATGCCAGGTGGGGCCCAGCCCCTGATTGGACTAGGGCCCCATCTCCTTGCTATGGGGCTTGAACTGGTCAACTTCCACTACTATACATAACCATGCCAACAGATTTGAACATATATAAAAAAAAGACAGATGCTATAATGATAAAAACAACATTACATTAAAAAAACAAAAAAACACAGATATAATACAAGTAATACAGTGAAAAAGCCAATACCCCTAATATTTGAACTTTGTAAGTATATTTAGACTTAAACTTTGAGACATGATTAGATGAGCATCTGTTTTTACTATAAAGCATATATACAAAGATAATGAAGGACTGTAGTTCACTGACCTTTAAATTACTATGAACACTATCTTTTGAGTTAAACAGCATTTTTTTTTACATTTTTTTTTAACCAAAATGACTGTATCCTGTTTCCAAACAAAACTTGGCATACATAATGCAATCCACACATCTAGGTTTGTATATTGGGATTAATTTTGGGTCATATGCGGATAGAAATCAAAGTGTCTAAAATAGAAACATATTTACCCGGTGCTTGACAATTAAAAACTTCAGGGGCAAAGAAACATTTCCCTGTTTCTTCTGCAATGAAAGCATAGTCAGTCTGGCTTAGACCACTGACAGCAGGAAGGAAGAGATTCCACAATCCTTCTGCTTTAGCCAATTCCTGCAATCATTTAAGTGAATAAATAAAATAAATATCACATAAAAACAACAATTATAAAAAAAAAAAAAAAAGTCAAAAAAAAAAAAAAAAAAAAAAAAAAAAAAAAAAAGGTTGATTGTGTATTTAATACAACAAATTTTCAACTTTTGGCTTACAAGCTATACAAAAATAACCCCACATATTACTAATATGACAACATGGTTCTAAAAAAAAATGAAAACAGAAATAAAACAGAAAAATAACCCCACAACATTTTGGCAGATTGTATTTACACTACAAAGGTTAGAGACTAACTCTGTGCCCTTGGATATGGCTACCCCAATAGGTGCCACATCTATGTTGATAATTGAATATTGCCCTAGATTACAAATAATGATGCTGCTGCGATATATCCAGCTCTCCATGCATGTGGAGGGAAATCACTTCCCTTGCACATACAGACTTATCGTCCATGAACTTACTATTCCCTTACTGTAAAATTAAAATTCCTTCCCGCTCCCACCTAGGGCAAAAGCTGTACACATCATACCCCATCATCAGAAAGACTTCCAGTATGAATCTGGATCCTCCTTATCAGGTCTGCTATCGGGGGGGAGGAGCAGCCAGGACTACTGTCTTGGGCCACAAAGCTGATGAAATCCTTCCCTACGCGCCGGCCTGCTGGTAAGCAGTCCGTCCCCTATGTGACATCACGGATCCCATTACATAGAGAGCAGGGCGCAGATGATGTGCCCTGGGCCTCAAAATATCTGGCAGTGGCCCTGCTTCTTAATCTTCTTCTTGCAGCCTGTGCACAGCACAACACAGTCAATTTCCACCCCTCGCAAAAGAAAAACAAGTATTTTGCAGAAGTCTGAATCTGGTCCAATGTTATCATTTTATGACTATGTACCTTGAGCTTCTCTATGATCGATGGCTTCTTCCATCTCAAAGGTAAGTGTTCATGTTTAGTATAATATTCCAAAACTTCCTAAAAATAAAAGTAAGGTTTACAAAGGCTTAAACACAATTTTTACACGAATTCTGATAAGCCCAAAAAGATAGAAGACAACTAAATTAAGCATTGCATTTAAATAAATGCTTGGTTAAATTAAATATATAAATTTTAAAAATTACCTCAATATTAATTAAAAACAATTAAAACCTAAAACCAATAAGTCTTTAGAATATATTTACATAACAAAAAGATTAGAAAGTCAGACAAAAGGGTGTCAATGACTGCAGACACCTGATTGGCCATGGTGCATGGCCAAGAGATGATCATGATACAAATCCAAGGATCAACTATTTATGCTAATGTTTCTTTTCTCTGCAGGCTGGCAGAATGGTCCAATACACCTGCAGTTTACTTCTAAGTAACTGAAGACAATAACCATTTTCAATTTAGAAAAATATGCTTTTAAAAATATTTGTTCTGTGATTTTTATTAATATTAGTGTCAAAAAAATATGGTTAAATATAACTAATCAAACACTATCTTTTTTAAAAAGGCAGAAAAAAAAGAAGCAATAACCTGCTGAGCTGGAAACACATGTTGTTTCATAAACTGTTTTACTTGCTGCAGAACATTTCGCCCTTTCACACTAAGAAGGAACAATTCCCCTGAACAGTCTGGTAACTCTATGACCGTGTCCTCCCTAAAACCACAAAAAGATAACCAGCTATAATAAACCTTAAACACAACAAAAATATTTTGAAATCACAGTTCTTTAATGCTGCATCTTCATTTCCCCATCACTGTGTACAATGATTAATTCTGCACTTTCCTAGTTTTCTACACAAGAAAATACATTTGAGCCATGAATACAAGATTTAACAAACTCTACTATGTATTAATCTGAACAAATAGGTGACCAGGGCAAAGAATGCTTTGTTTCAAACAGGGTTTTCATTAGCAGGGAAGTTGTTCTGGGCAAAGCCTTCTGGAGCCCACCACCACTCACCGGACGCATGAGCAGGTAGGTCACCTGAACTGTGCATGCACCAACTGTCTGCAGCTGATTAGCGGTTTATATCAATTAATCAGCTGCAGCTGCTTGTAAGTGTTTTTTTAAACAGCACTCAGCACTGAAACAACTTAAACTGACAAGAAGCTGACAGCCGCTAGCTTCATTCACAGAGAAACGGCTGCCTAATACAGTGTATTAGTAGTGTGCCATGTCTCTGTATGTATGGCTGGTCGTCCACTGCAAGCTACTATGAGCGAGTGTGTAGGAGCGACTATTCCAAATGAACAGAGCCTTGCTTGCAGGCGTCCACTACAAGCGACTTTGAGCGAGCGACTACAAGCGACGATCAAGAATTGGATTAGTAGCTTGTAGTAGCCAGAACGTCACGACAGTACCGCACCCCGCACAGAATTTTCCCTGTGAAGCAAAGGAGAGAAGTATCCTGACTGGCCTGGAGACAGAGAGAGACAACAGTGGGAGACTCATCACAGAGCATCAGGTAAGCAGCTATTTTTCACATTTTGGGCAGCAATATATTATATATAGGGGTTTATAAACTTACCATGGGGTGTTTATAAAAGTTTGCAAGGGGGTTTTTGAACTTTTTATGAGTTTTGTTAAAGTTTGCATGGGGGGTGGTTTCACTTTGTATGGGCTTTTTTTTATATTTGCAAGGGTTTTGTTTTTTTTATAAGTTTGCAAAGGGTTTTTTAGTTTGCAAGGATTTTTTTTAAGTTTGCAAGGGG
>WWET01006305.1:48891-72447 GCA_011038615.1 Limnodynastes dumerilii
CCCCCCCCCGTATTAGGCACTTACGAGTGCCATAGGGCTACCTTATCTGTCTGTGCGATGTCCGTAGGGACATCACATCTCCCCGCCTCCTTCCCACCCTCCCCAGCTAATCGAAATACCTCCCCCTTCCCATTTCTTTCTTAAAACGCCCCAAAGTGGCATAAAGCCGCCTCCATGGACGTGATGTGTCCACATTTCCTGTGACAATAATCTCAGGATAGTGTTAAAAAGACAAAATGAAACTATGCGAAAAAGTTACATTCTGCATGAAAAACAATAATTAAAACATCTTGTGTTAGATCATAGTTTGTTTTTTCTCAATTACAGATGTCATATTTAATACCGTATAGCTAGTTTGAGGCCATTTTCTGCCAAAGGTTGAACCATATCTCCAAATGTACTGGCATTTTCCCCATTGGAATTCCCAAGTAGGAACCGTGCATGGATGCCCTGTATAACACATGAGAAAGTAAAACAGAATTATCAAGTAAAAGGACATAAATTCTGATCTAACATTAAGATTTTATTACATAAAAATCTGTAAAAATATGTGCATAGTTTAAGGGCAAAAGGATGGCTGGTTGACATTTTATTTAAAAAAAAATCATATCTATTTATAATGATCTTTAAAATTTAAAGGAAGCTAAATAAAAATTTTTGTATGAAAATGGTCACCAAATTAACGGGTGGAGTTAACCGCTGGAGTTAATGGCTAAGATAAATTTTTCAAACGCCAAATAAACACACCAGAAACGCTCTGGTATGATTATTTGGTCTTTCACATGTTTGACAAGCTCCCGATATTTTAAGGGAGTCAATCAGCAAGCTGAATGGCTCCCTACTCTTGAAAGGTACTGCTGCAGATCTATATATAAAGCTGCTCTGAAGTATACCTTCAAAGCCGTCCGAGCAGCATAGTCCATAGATATGCAGCAGCGTCTATTGCAGGGAGTAGCACAGACAGGGATCAGCTGAAGCCGCGCTTCACACAGCATATCGACACAATTCTCATATTTTGGGCTCTATACGCCACCACAATGGATTAGAAATAAAACGAACAAGATGCGCTTTAACTGCAGAATTTCAGCTTTAATTTGAGGGTATTTACATCCAAATCAGGTGAAAGGTGTAGGAATTACAGCGGTTTCTATATGTGCTTCCCACTTTTTAAGGGACCAGAAGTAATGGGACAAACTAAACAATCCTAAATCAAACTTTCACTTTTTAATACTTTGTTGCAAATTCTTTGCAGTCAATTACAGCCTGAGGTCTGGAACACATAGACATCACCAGACGCTGGGTTTCATCCCTGGTGATGCTCTGCCAGGCCTCTACTGCAAATGTTTTCAGTTCCTGCTTGTTCTTGGGGCATTTTCCCTTTAGTTTTGTCTTCAGCAAGTGAAAAGCATGCTCAATCGGATTCAGGTCAGGTGATTGACTTGGCCATTGCATAATATTCCACTTTTTAGCCTTAAACTCTTTGGATGCTTTTGCAGTATGCTTCAGGCCATTGTCCATCTGCACTGTGAAGCGCTGTTCAATGAGCTCTGAAGCATTTGACTAAATATGAGCAGATAATATTGCCCGAAACACTTCAGAATTCATCCTGCTGCTTTTGTCAGCATTTACATCATCAATAAATACAAGGGAACCAGTTCCATTGGCAGCCATACATGTCCACCTCATGACACTACCACCACCATGCTTCACTGATGAGGTGGTATGTTTTGGATCATGACCAGTTCCTTTCCTTCTCCATACTCTTCTCTTCCCATCACTCTTTTGTATCATCTGTCCATAGGAGGTTTCTCCAGAACTGTAATGGCTTTTTTAGATGTTGTTTGGCAAAATCTGTTTTTGTGGCTCACCAATGGTTTACATCTTGTGGTGAACCCTCTATATTCACTCTTGTGAAGTCTTCTCTTGATTGTTGACTTTGACACAAACACCTACCTCCTAAAGAGTGTTCTTGATTTGGCCAAATGTTGCGAAGGGGTTTTTCTTCACCAGGGAAAAAATTCTTCTGTTATCGACCACAGTTGTTTTCCGTGGTCTTCCAGGTCTTTTGGTGTTGCGGTGCGTACTTTCTTTTTAAGAATGTTCCAAACAGTTGATTTGGCCGCACCTAATGTTTTTGTTATCTCTCTGATGGGTTTGTTTTGATTTTTCAGCCTAATGATGGCTTGCTTCACTGATAGCGACAGCACTTTGGATCTCATATTGAGAGTCGACAGCAACAGATTCCAAATGCAAATGGCACACCTAGAATCAACTACAGACCTTTTACCTGCTTAATTGATGAACAGCCCTCACCTGTCCATGAAATAGCTTTTGAGTTGATTGTCCCATTACTTTTAGTCCCTAAAAAAAGTGGGAGGCACATATAGAAACCGTTGTAATTCCTACACCGTTCACCTGATTTGGATGTAAATACCATCAAATTAAAGATGAAAGTCTGAAGTTAAAGCTCATCTTGTTTGCTTCATTTTAAATCCATTGTGGTGTTGTATAGAGCCCAAAATATGAGTATTGCATCGATGTCCCAATATTTATGCACCTGACCGTACTTCAGAGTGGTCAGAGCAGCTTTATACATAGATATGCAGCAGCACCAAGAACCCTGCGCCCCTCCCCCCCTCTTCTGCTAGGAGTATCGGCCCCAGGAGAGAAGGTGTATTGGTGCCGATAACTGGACATTTCCCTAGCGGGACATTGTCAGTTATCGGGTTCACCCCTGCTGGGACCAATAATCATCCTAGTGTATGGCCAGCTTAAGACCTGTGATTCCACTCAGTAATGGCAATGTGCTACACTCTGGAAAAGGGTGTGGAATTATCACAAAAGATAAGATCTTCATTCTGCTCTTTGTACCCCAGTTGATCCAAAGCAAACGTGGCAGTAAAGCAGTATAATGTTGTCCATATGCAATAGAACTTACTTGTAATATCCCAGCAAGCTTAAAGAACGTAAGAGCAACAAAAAAGTTCCAGTCCTGCACTGGTGTAGACAGACTTCGGCAACGACTATAAATGCTTATCAGATCCTCAAAAGCTGGCATTCCTAACAGACATAACAAAGTTAGACAGATATTCATACACACACATGTATTCTGCAAGAAACACTCTACACTCCCACATCTTGCATCGGAACCCAGGCATCATGCGGAGTAGTCACTTGCGATGGCCATTATGCATAATAATATAATATTCTAAGATTTTAACAACTTATCATATTGTTGCCAGCAGAATAATAATAATAACAACAACAACAATAACAACAGTGTAGGTTAATCAAGCAATGTGGCTAATTCCCCTGACTAAATCTTACCACATGCTGTAAATGACTTGGGCTTCCTACACATAACATAGTGCCAGATCAAGTTAGGAAGTCTCCCCACTAACGCATGCACCATGCATAAGTGGGGAGAAAGCATATTCATTTTAAAGTGGGGGTAAGCATTTTGGGCCGTATTCAGACCCAAGAAGCTCCATCTACCTAGGTACGTAGATTGACTACTTGCAGTCTTTAACGACCGCACATAGTTTGTTAGGAAGAAAGAGGCATGGCAGAGCAGCCTCTGGGAGTTTATAGGAAGAGTAGACGGGGGAGGCTATGGAAAGGAGCAGGAGAGGATGGGTAGGGAAATTTACATGCATACTTTCCTTCTTAAGAGTTCCCTAGGGATTCCCTAACTTCCTGTGCATATTTTTCTTCTTAAGTGCCAAAGGTTCATAAAATAAGGGGAAGGTGGTGTCAGAGGGAGATTACATGCTTATCTGCACCTTCTTAAAGCTTTCTCAGCTTTCTCATTTTACAGTATAGGTGGAATTAGGGAGTTACGAGAATATCAGTGGTCTGACCAGCCAATTATCTGCCCGTGACTTAAGGCTGCGTAAGTCACACAACCTCCATGAGGACTGACAGACGCACGTACGGAAAGTGTGCAGGGGTCTGGATCAGGTACCCAATTTAGTTTGATACACCGCTTTACTTGGATCATTGAAATAGGAGTGACAAATAACAAAGGATTGCAAGCATGTAAATATCATTGTCTCCCAATCTTACAAAATGTTTTGGAGTTTTTAAAAATCTGGATTTTAGAATCCAGTTTAAATTTGTAGAAAACCCACATTCATGTATGTCAGGGTAAACAGGTGGAATACAATTCTTACCTTCAATATCTGGTAAGGATTTGTCAGCAGGATGCCGAAATACCCGCAATTCTTTAGGCCAAAAATAGAATGCAGTAAAGTATGCCAAATCTGACATAGAATGTCCAACTGTGGCCAACTCCCAGTCTAGAACAGCTAGGACACGAGCCTACAGTTAAAATAAAAGTCAAAATAAATATGCATGTAAAAGTTAGAGTAATAAATACATGAAATGATATATAGTAATATACCACATAATATAATAGTGAGAAACTATTTGACACAAAATTATGGTTGCCTTAACCAAATTATAGGTAAACCTACAAGTGCTTGTAGGCAGGGCTGGCCCTAGCCAATTTGGTGCCCTAGGCAAGAATTGGTAGGTGCCCCCTAGCAGAAAATCAACTCTGCTATTAGAGGGTCAAAATGGAGGTACAATGGTAGCTGACTAAGGATCAGCACCGCTCTGCTTTACAAGGGGGAGGAGCGTCTACACATGCACTGGATTTTGTTTTCTGCCATGGGGTGTCCCCCGTTGACAAGATGCCGCTATAGGCAACTCGCCTTTATGAAGGCGAGCAGAAGAACAGAAGAACTAGAGCAAAATAAATATACTGTATATCCATACTTGTGTGCATATCTACATATGTTAGACCTGATCCAGAGCTATGATTTTATTACACTGCATACTTACGCTAGCATACCCTCTATGCACTCCCCTAGGCACACTCCTCTCATCTATGTACTTTGGCCACCTTGCACTTTCCAAACCCTACCTTAACTTTAAACGGCGTAACCGCTCTCATACGTATAGCCCTCAAGTAGTTACGCTGCTACGCACACCCATACTGTACGATTTAAATGCCTCACCCCGCCTTTGAAATATGGGTGTCGTATGGCTGGCACACCCCTTTGTAAGTTGATATGCTACTGATATGTGACTGCCCCTTATGCTATGACTTATGTGGCGTAACATCTGCTGCGCACATGTGCAGTAAGTACTAATCAGCGGTTTTACCCTAGCGGCTAGCATAACTTCACTCGTAAATGCTCTGTAAAATATAATTACATGTACTGACAAACGCACACAATTTTATTTTCAATTCTTTTACTTTACAGAGAACTTTACCTCAGTTGGGTGGAAGATTATATTAGCAATCCTGAAATCTCCATGGATCAGGCACTCTTCATTATCGTTTCCTGGTAAGTTCCCCATCAACCAGTCAGCCAATTGAGTCATTGCTGGGATATCCCTATGAGCTGCCCTTTCATACTGCTTTTTCCAAGTGGTGACCTGCAATGTAACATAGAATAACAAGGGGCGGAAGTGAACACAACAGTACAAACTCAAATACATAATTACATGAAACTTATTGTTACCTAGCAACTATATTCCTCACATCTTATGAAGGTTAGGAAAGTAACATAGAAATTAGAACATTGCATTAATAATATAAGGACAGAACAAGGTTTACAATGCTGCTACACTCAGATCCCCGCTGGGTCCAGCCTTCTATACAGGTGTGGGGTAACCTTTCCCCTTACGTTTTGTTACATCCTCCTACCTTCTGTGTCATCAACAAATCAAAATGCTGATTGTACAGAAGTCTGGATCAAACAGAAGGTGCTTATCTTAGCATGCTCTTATTGTACTATAACTTCCCCACTCCGACATACTGTACCATCCCACGTCACAGATGGCACAAGGACGGAACTCTGGATCCAAATCCATCTTAGGAATGCAGCGGTAACGCTTCTTACACAAAGCTTAAAATCGCAATTCAAAATGCCCCCTTTTTGTAATTATTTCTGCAGCAAAATCATGTTCCACAGATGTGCAAAGTACAATATTGTTTGTGTTTATGTGATATAATTCCAGATCTCAGTTGAAATATATATAATTGCAGCAGTTAATATACATTGAAGTATATTAATATGGGGTGTGGGTCCCTTCTGAGAACAGCCTATTTCGAAAAGGGATGTTCTCTCCCAACCATTTTCTGAACTGTTTGGGAAATTGATTGCTTTTGCCTCGAAGTGGCAATGCCATTGATGCCTGGAGCACTGAAGACAGAATTCCAAAAAGTAAGTAAACATTTTACCCTAAGCCTTTCCTTTTTGACCCTAACCCTCCCCACCCCTCAACCCTAACACTCACTTCCCCAGAGCCTAACACTCCCCCTAACCCTAAAAGTCCCCGGAGAGGTTACTCACCAGTGGGGTATGCATCGGGCACAAAGGGTCCTGTGGGCGGTGGTTCCAAAAATTAATGGGTAAGTATGCCAATCGGCATACAAAAAAAAAAAAAAAGATTGTAGAGACAGTTAAAAATTAGTTTTTGGCTGACAGCATTCGTGGCAGGGACTCCCACTGATTAAATTGCACCTGTCCAACATGACATTTTTAACTAAATCAAATACCTATAGGTTGGTTTATCATAGGTAGTACTAGAGAGGAAACACATTATGGTATCAGTATTTACTACCACCACACGCAATTACTACCATTCCACTACATAGTTAAAATAGGAAACAGACTGCGTAAAACCCACAGAAGAGGAACAGTAGTTACATAGGGGTAGATCCAGATCTACGTCCTAGTAACGTTTGTTAGCATGGCGTATTTACACTATCGTAAGTACTATGAACTCCCATCGGACGGACTTTTGCTGATTTACGTCTACCAAACCCGACCGTAACTTTTCCATGTGTAACCACGCACATACGTATCGTCCTGACGGATGTAACTGCCAAACCCAGCCCATACTGTACGATTTACATGACTACTCCCGCCTCCAAAGCATAGTTGGAACGTAAAGTACAGATTATTACCTGTTAATATGTTTTCCTTGACTCCTCCATGTCAGCCCTGACCACTGGGTATGTTCCTCCCTCTTGGAGCCATACAGTATATAAGGCATTCCCCGTCCGTCTTCTGTGTCTTCCATTTCTCTCAGCTATAAATAATCTGGAGAGGTTAACATAATAAAACAACTTAAATAATAACGGGCTGACATGGAGGAGTCAAGGAAAACATATTAACAGGTAATAATCTGTGCTTTCCTTCTCCTCCCCATGTCAGCCCTGACCACTGGGTCATAACCTAGCAGTTAAACATTCACTGGGAGGGCGACCATAATAATTTCAATAAAAAGAAAAGAAACTATTAAACATAATATCTATTGAACCACCGCACTCAACACTCGCCTACCAAACTTGGCATCTGCTGAGGCAAGAATGTCTAACTTATAATGTTTAACAAAAGTGTGAATGGACGACCACCCTGCTGCTTTACACAACTCTTCTGTGGTCGCTGCTCCTTTGGCTGCCCAAGATGCTGCCATGGATCTTGTTGAGTGTGCCTTCAGTACTTTGGGAGCTTCCAGTCCCTTAATTACATATGACTCTGCAACACATGACCTGATCCAGCGTGCTATCGTTTGTTTTGAGGCTGGACCGCTTTTGTTTTTGCCTTCTATTAGGACAAACAATTGTTTTGTTTTTCTGATTGACTTAGGGCTTTGAAGATTTACACGGACAAGACTAAGTCCAAAGTATGAAACTTCATTTCTTTATCATCCTTAGGGTTGGAACACAAGGAAGGCAATACCACTTCTTGATTCAGATGAAAAGAAGAGACCTCCTTGGGCAAAAAGCTTGGATTGGTACGTAGGACAACCTTGTTCTCAAAGAAGCTTAAGTATGGTGGCTCCGCCCATAACGCCTGGATCTCAGATACTCTCCTGACTGACATAATCGCCACTAAGAAGGCTACCTTCCATGTTAAAAACTTCAAATGCACCTCCTGCAACGGTTCAAACGGGGAAGCTGTCAACACGTCCAGTACCATATTAAGATCCCAAGGTGCCACTGGATCTCTATATCTTGTATTAATCCTTGCTGCTGCTTGGAAGAATCTGATGATATATTTATCTTTTGCCAAATCCATTCCCAGCATAGCTGACAAGGCTCACACCTGTACCTTTAGCGTACTATTGGCCAATTTCTTTTCCAATTGTTACATGCCGCCGTCGTAGCAGACAGACAGGCATGACTAACGCTTACCTTCAGCTCCCCGCGATGCTCCGTCCCTGCTGTCCCTAGGGAACGTCCTGTGTTTGGAGGCAGGGCAGGCTGCTGACCAATCAGAGGTCAGCAGCCTCTATTTCAGACCAGCTCTGTCTTTCAGACAGCTCTGGTTATAGCGTCTGTCTCACAGCCTGTGACCTGCTTCCTTGCTCTCTTGTGCCTTTGCATTTTTGCTCTGTGCTTCTGATTGCTGAGTGTCCCATCCTTGCCTTGCTTTATCTAGTTCCATTGTTCCTGCTGTTTCCCTCCGTGCCCTCTCTCCCACCTTAGTGTTCTACACCTGCCTTCTCACCTAACCTCTCCTGTATACCTGTATATGTGAACCCCTTTGGGGTTGCCGTTTGTTTGAGTGAGCGTGATTGTCCCAGTTAGTTGAGTCAGTCTAGTTTGTCCCGTCAACCCCTCTTCTGTCTTTTGTCTTTGTTTTCGGTTTGTTGTTGTCCACTACAGGTCATACCCTTCTGACCTGTCTCCTCCCACTTTCTCCTCTTACTTACGCTTGTTCTGTTTTTCTTCCATCTGTTCTTTCTATTCCTCTCCCGGGTTTTCTCTAAAGGTGCATATCCTGACGAAGTCCCACCAGCTCCAGTCTAGCCCCACCTTCAGGGGCTCTAGCGAACACTCAGACCGACATCAGGCTCTACAAACCGGTGAGTTACCCGATCCTTCTCTTCTTACTCCTTGGTCACCTCGGTTCCCTGTCAGGATAAACCCGGGGTACTATACCCTCTACTCACGGTCACTCCGGTCCTCCGTCCAGGTAATCCCGGGGTACCATAACACCAATCCCTCTTGCAGAAATTCCAGGATGGACGTAACATTCGGATGATCCACTCCTTTATCTCTTGCCCAGAAGCAAAATTTTTTCCAGATTCTATGATACACCACTAATGTTGACTTTTTTCTGGCTGCCAACATTGTTTTAATCAATTTATTTGGAAAAACCTTTACTCTTCAAGGTTGCTTTTTCAGCAGCCAGGCCGTCAAACTGAGAGAGGCTGGGTCTGGGTGGACTAGTTGACCTTGTGACAACATATCCTCCTCCATCGGTAATGTCCACGAGCTGTCTATTGACATGCTCAGCAGCTTTTGGAACCAGGGCCTCCTGGGCCAGAATGGCAAGATCGCAATTACTACCGCTGGTTCCTTCTCCAACTTCCTGAGAATCCTTGGAATCATCACTGTCGGAGGAAACACATAAGCCAACCGGAACCGGAAGTTCCATGGTATTGACAGTGCATCTGTCCCCCATGCTTGTTGATCTCTAACGAGAAATGAACTTCTTTACTTTTTTGTTTTCTCTTGTGGCTATCAGATCGATTTCTGGTTGCCCCCATCTGAGCAATTCTCTTGAAGATGCTGCTGCTGAGTTGCCACTTTGAGTGCTGAACTGCATGCCTGCTCAGGAAGTCGGCCTGAAGATTCTCCTTTCCTGCAATATACGTGGCTGTCAAGTTTAGCAGATTGTTTTCTGCCAACTCCAACACTGGTCTTACCGCTGCCATGAGTGTCCGGCTCTTGGTGCCACCTTGCCTGTTTATATAGGCAACTGTTGGCTTGTTGTCCGATTGGACATTTACTGCATTTCCTTGCAGGAGAGGTTGAAAGGATAGTAAGGCTTGCTCTACCGCCAACATTTCCTTTATATTTTAATGCAGCTTTTTTTGCTGTCTTGACCACTGTCCTTGAGCGACTTGCTCTCTACACAGCGCGCCCTATCCTAGGCTGCTTACATCTGTGGTCACTGTCACAGTTGTTGGTGTCTGAAATAATCTGCCTTCCCACAGTGCTTGCACGTTGAGCCACCAACTGAGGTCTTTCTTTGCGTCTGACGACAGTCTGATCAACTGAGACAGATTGTTCGGATCTCTGTCCCACTGTTGCAATAAGCATGCTTGTGCTGCTCGCATATGGAACCTTCCCCAGGTTCTTGTCTCTAAGGCCGCTGACATCAGACCTAAAACAATCATATAATCCTCTACAGAGATCCGTGAAGACCTTACTGTTGACTGCAGCTTCTGCTTCAGTTTCTCTGCTCTTGTTGGTGTTAAGGCTACTGTCATCTTTACCGTGTCCATCAGTAGACCCAGGTATTTTACTGAAGTTGATGGTGTCAGAGCACTTTTTTCTATATTTATTAGCCAGCCATGTTGTCTGAGGACTGTGATCACGCTTTCTGTATGCAGCTGTCCAGGTATGGCCATAGACATATCCCCTCTAGTCGCAGGCTGGCTATAATCGTTACAAGGACCTTCAAGAATGTCCTTGGAGACGTCGCCAACCCAAAGGGAAGGCTTGCAAATTGGAAGAGTCTTTGAAATATGCAGAATCTCAGGAATTTTCTGTGATTCATATGAATAGGGAAGTAGGCATCCTTTAGAACCACCTATGTCATGTACATGTTGGGTCTGAGATCCGGTACAATTGACTTCACTGAGTCCATCTTGAACGTCCTCACCTTCACTGATTTGTTTAGACCCCTTAAGTCCAATATCGTCCGGAAACCTCCACTGGCTTTCTTTATTACAAAAAAGCGTGAATAGAAGCCTTGAAAATGTTCGTGCTGTGGTACTGGCATTACCACCTTTTGCTGTAACATGTTCTGAAGACATGCTACTACTGCTTCTTTCTCTTCCGGATGTGTTGGCACTGGGGATATGGTGAAGAAACTTGGACGATTGATGAACTCTATCTTGTACCCTGATAGAATGATATCCAGTACCTATCTGTGTGTGATGGTTTTTCCCATTGATGGTAACATCTTTGTATCCTGCCGCCTACTGTACTCTCCCCTTGACTCCCGTCATTGTGCCATGCTTCTGAGGTTTGAGGTGATGTCTCTCCCTCGCTGGCCACGAAACCCATACCGTGAGGTAGAAGACTGACCTCTTCTATAAGGCATCCCTGGCCTGTAGGATCTTGCTTCCTTATATTCGGCAGCTTTACCTTTATAGGATTTATTAAAGAAGGTCTTCTTACTGGTTGTCTCCTGAGGCAACCAGGATGACTTGCCTCCTGAAGTCTTGGATATGATGTTATCCAATTTTTCTCCAAATAGATATTCTCCTTGGAATGGCAGGGACAGTAATTTGTTCTTTGACTGAGAGTCCGCAGCCCAGGGCTTCAGCCATAATGCCCTCCAGGTAACTGTTGCAGTTGCTTCTGCTCTGCCTGCCAGTCTTACCGCATCCATTGAGGCCTCACAGAGAAATTCTACCACCAACTGCACATCTTGTATGGATTTATGCAGATCTGATCTCTTTATCCCATCAAGAAGGCTGCCTTCCAAATCGTTGCACCAGCTACGTAGAATTCTAGACGTAATTGCCATTGCCGCTGCCGGTCTTATTGCTGCTCCAGCAATGGAGTATTGTTTCTTAAGCCACACTTCAATATTTTTGTCCATGGGGTCTTTAAATATAACTGCATCCTCCAATGGGAGTGTAGTCAGTTTTGAGATCCTGGCTATTGCAGCATCCACTTTCAGGGGTTTATCCCATCTCTTAGTATCCTCTTCTGTAAACGGATACATCTTCGAATTTATTGATTTGGCAGTCTCTTGTCCGTTTTTTTCCACTCCTCACCGACTGTGTCTTTCAGAACCTGTGACAGCAAGAAGTGTTTAGACTTTTTCTTTGCTTCCTTAAATAAAAGGTCCTCCAATTTTCCTTCCTCTTTAGCTTCCTCAATCTTTAAGGATTTGTTAATTAATTTTATTAAATATTCCACCAAAACTGGATTGAAGCTTGCTTCCGCTGAGGATTCATCTGACTTTGTCTGTGAACGTTCTGAGCTATCAGACAATTGTTGTTGCTCCTGAATAGACTCTTCAGATGCATCGCTGACATTTGACCTAAATCTCTTCCGTGTTAATGTTTTATTTTTATTTTAAAGATATAAGATTATGGTTAGTCACTGGGTAATGGCTAGAGTGCCAGGCCTTGTTTTATTTATATGTATAATATATTTTATATTTTCCCATATTGTAGATATGTATTCGTATACTTGAGATATATTCATTTATAAGATATGTGAAAACAACAATAACCAGTATATATTATTTCCACAATGTTTAGTTATAATTGGGGTACCTGTGTACCAGTTTTTCTGTTATGAACATGCAACAGTTTCCTCATTCTTTAGAGCACTTACTACTCATTTCCCTCCACCTTTTTTCCATACCAATTACACAAAAATGTTATAAAACTTTGATTATAAAAAATTACATAATTTACCTGTCTCTTGCAGTATCCTTGTCCTTTGCCATACCCTGTAAGATTTAACGTCTTTATGTCAAATGAATGGAGCTGAGCAAGTGTTTCAGTGAGAGCAACATAAAAAGCTGATCTCTCTGCAGGGGTGACTTCTGGTAGAGTAAGATCTTGGAATGTACGGCCCTGACCAAAGGGAAACAGAAAGAAATCATATTATAGCACCAATCAGGGTCAAAATGATGGTAAACTCCAATGATGTATTAAATATAAGAAATGCACAACAGCACAGTCCAGACATTTGTCTTTCTTCATTTGTCTTCATGAACTAATCATTTCTATGCTAAAGGGTCCCACCGTGCATCAATAAGATGATATTAGAGAGAAAAATTAGGTAAACTAATTCTGGACTTCCCCCTGGATGTTATCATTTGGATAACAGTTATCCAAAAATTACATATGAAAAATAAATATATTTGTTTTTTTTTTACACTAGGCTTTCAAAGGAAAAGAGTTCATAGTTCTAATAGAAGCCTCAATATTCGGCCAGATAACAAAACAGTTAAATCACAAAGTGTACCCCCCCTTTACTCCCCCCTACATATATTTAAGCACACGCCTTTGTTTATATGTTTTGTGTTACTGTCTCAGAAATTCAGAGGGTATAGAGCCCATCACCAAAAAGTTCTGGCAACCACTGCAAACTATTGATTAAGTTTCCACTTTCCTTAAAATAACAGTTGGTTAGAGACTAAATTGGCCTTCAAGTGGTATCTATCACCTTTAATGAAATTCTATTTTCACAGAGTACCAAAAGCACTAAGGGTTAAATCTGGGTCTTGTTGATATAGAGTGCCTTATTCCAAAATGCTATGAATTAGCTTAAGAACAATCACCTGTCTTATTCAGAACATTTACAGACTTTAGAATTGTTATTTTTATTCCTGATGAGAATTTCAGTATGTTTCTGGCTCTTAGTGGATTCCCTGATACATGGGCCTAGCACACCGGCTAGTCCCACATAACACCCTTTGCTGTGTGATACTCTTTTGGAACGTGTTTCAGTATTAACTCAGAATACAAGATGTGTTGTTAACTAGCATTGTCTCAAGTTATTTATTTCCATTACCTTAGACCATTTGAAGAACAGAATATTTTTTTATAATTAAATAGTGATCAGGGGCGTGGTCTGATCCTGGTGGAGAGCGGATGTGCAGGATGAGAGCTCCAGGCCATTGTGACATAAAAAGTTTAAAGTTTAAAGAAGTTTCGCCTTCCACTCGCTGCCTGCACTAAAAATATATCCTCCTCGCAGTGCCCAGACTGCGGTGACCACCTGTCACCTCGGAGATCGCTGGAGACGGAGGACTCCTCTTACCATCCAGGGCCTGGTCCGGTGTATGAGTTCATCTCCCTTCACTTCCCCCTGTGAGGGTTCTCTGAGTAACCGCTGCAGAGTACTTACTTATTTACCACTGGAATGGACGACCCAGTAGATCCTCCTGGTGGTTGGATATTAGAGGTGCCATGCTGGTGTTTCACCTTTCTCCTCTCCCCTCAGTCTCTACTGTTATTAGATGTTATTTCTGGGGAATTAGGGGACAGCAAGTGGAGAAAGCTCCCTTCTCTCTTATTGCCATTCAAGTGCCATTACTGGCTTCACCAGAATAACAGCAATCAGAAATCTCTTGTAAACCCTCCATAACCTCAATCAATGACAATAAAAGGAAAATCCTATAACATCTTTATTCCTGTTGGTATTCTGCAGTACACAAGCAAGACTATGGCTTGAAATACCTGATATTCCCTTTCTAAATACACTTGGGATTCTATTTGCAACTTTCATTTTCCAACTTCCGCAGTGTAAAAATTACAGTCAGTTCTCTGCTGCCATCTAGTGACTGTTCTTCTATTTGCAGTTTTGGTTACTTTATGGTGAATACACCACACCTCTCAGATAATAAAATATATCCACCATGGACCTTGGAAAAATAATTCCCGCTACATGAGATATTCCTGACTCTGCATCTGCCAAAACTGTTTGATACTGCTCTGCCTGGAGCCTCCCTAGCTACATTCACACTTTCTGGAGGGGACCGATTGGGACACATGTCTGCTCCGCAATCTAAATAATTTTGGTCACCATGTCACCCCAATAATGTTTCTACACACTTAAGTGGGGGAATGTGACTCCATCGGCAAGGCATGCCTTTTTTTTGATTTCCAGAATATTGCTACTTTAAACAGTTAAAGACATGGGGAAATATAGGAAGCACCCGCAGAGGAAAGAGACCGGGACTCCTAGGAATCCATCTTCGCATGAATTGGTAGCTCATCATTCCTCCTACTTACAGTCCCTGCAGCTCAAAATGGATGATTTGAATAGGGGCCATATGAATAATATTCGAATAAATGGCCTTCTTGAAGATATTACACAGGACTACTTGATGCTTTTAATAAAATTTTTGGAGAGATTCTGGTTCTGGATCCTAAGGAAATTATAGAATTTGACAGAGCACATAGGGCCTTGTGACCAAGAGGCCTTGTGACCAATTTGAAAAACCAAGGGATATTATTTGCAGGCTACATTTTGCAGAAAGAGGAAATCCTTAGGAAAACGAGAAGCTTGGATGTTGAGGAGTTTAATGGAGCCCAACTCCAGATTTTCCAGGATCTTTCGTGGCGTACTCTGCAACATAGAATTCTTAAGCCCCCAAAAGATTTGCTCCGTGAACGCAACTTAAGATACAGGTGGGGCTTCCCTCTTTCTCTTCAAGTTTAATTTGGTGGTAAACAACATATACTTCACTTCCATGCGGAGTTAGTAGATTTTTGTAGGTGTCTGGACATTCCTAAACCCAATCTACCGGACTGGCTAAGCTTTGACCTCCCAACGGGTTATTACTCCACCTCTTTCTCACAAGGAACCTTGGAGCACAGTCAGGACCTCCCACAAAATTTGGACTAGAAGGGCCATCTTCAGCTACATCACCCCTCTCCTTTGCAATTTTATTTAAATTTCCATGCTACCTTTTTGGGGTTTACTTCCATGGGATTCTCAAGACTGCTGGATATTGGTTCCCTATCAGAGAGAAGTATTCTTTAGAACTACGTAAACTATAGACTACCTGTCTTAGCCTTTTAATCAGGACAACTTACTTATCATTGGTCATTTTGGCCACCATTAGCTCTGAGGTAAACATTTTAACAAAATATCAGTATATTTTCTTGTAAACTATTCTATTTAATACCATAGCTTTATTGTTAGACTCTTTGAGGGATTTCAACCAATTATTGATCATTTCAGTCTCCCTCATTTACATTTATATGGACTGCTCTATTTATATAAGTTATAGTATAGTTGTTCACCTTTTGTAGCCTGGTTTCTTGGCTTTTTTAATCCAGGAGTTTATACTTCGTTTTCTGTCATATTAGATTTACTTTTAGTAGCCTTGATATATATTGTCTATATTTTGGTATAGCTCTCCACTTTCATTAACCTCCCCATTGTTATGACCATAAAAATTTCTCTAGAGAATTATCTTAATTCGTGCAAAATCACCTTTTATATAGTTGATCCGAGTATGCCCCACACATTCTCCACACTTTGTCCACTCTAGTCAAAGGTGCTGGCTGGTCCAGCACCACCTTATCTGGGTGTGTTGGCTTATGCCGCTTCCCTTCACTTGGATGTGGATTACTTAGGTCTAGATTTGCTTTCATAATTGATTGCTCTGATTACATGTCTTGTTTCTTGTTTATCTTTCTATACTATTTTCTGCCTTTCCTCCTTCCCCATCCCAATTTCAACAAGGTATTAGTTACCGGTCATCACATATCATATCCCACTCTGACAGGAGATCCAGATTGTTTTCCTCATACGTATGCCCCAATGACTGCCAAGTTACATGTTGTGTCTTTTAATGTAAAAGGCCTTAATATACCTGGAACTATATGCAAAAATATTAGCCAACCACCTTAAAACCATCTTGGCCAGGCTTCTACATAATGACCAAGTTGGCTTTGTCCCCAGCCGAGAGGCCCGGGATAATACCACTAAATTAATTAATCCCGTACACTTGGTTTATCGTTCAAATAATCATGCTATTCTTTCTACTGATGCTGAAAAGGCATTCGATAGGATGGATTGGGCTTTTATGGAAGGAATTCTACAACGTCTAGGTATGGGCTCTCAGTGCACACAGAAGATTCTCGCTCTCTATAGTCAAACAGCCAGAGTTAAGATCAATGGTACCTCCCGCTCTCCCCGCTGGTCTTTTCTTTATGTATGGAGGCCCTAGCAAGAGTGATCCAAAGGAATCCTGATATTTCAGGGATTAGAGATTGCAAATTCAATATCCCTCCCAAACATAACGAATGAATTTACTACTTTCGGTGAACTTTCAAAATCCTCAGTACTAAACCTTACCACCCCACAACCCCAGGTGGATGGTCTCCAATTGGCATTCCTTTTCCAGTGGCAACCCAAACATCTAAAATACTTATGAATACTGCTGATTAAAGACCCGGATTCCCTCTTTCGCTCTAACTTTCTCCCCTTATTGTCTCAACTAGCCAAAGGACTAAAACTTTGGATATTTAAAAATGTTTCTTGGATTAAGCGCATTAATATTTTAAAAATGAACACACTTCCAAGAATCCTATGTCTCCTACAGACCATTCCTATACGTTTCAGCAGTACATAGCTTGCTGATATTAGAAAGATGTTTAGGGACTTTATCTGGGGAGGGAGACATCCTAGACTCAAACTAGAAATTCTGGAACGCAGCAAAGAGAGAGGAGGTCTCCAGTTACCTAATGTATTTGGTTACTACCAGGCCTCAGTGCTAGCTAGATTATTAGATTGGGCTAGGGAAGGGAAAGATAAACAATGGGTGTATCTAGAAGGCCAAGCTTTTAAACTGCAATCACGGCTGATTCCATGGACAATGACATGTAGCCCAATTCAGCACCCCACAATTTCCCCTACTCTAAATTGCTGGAAGCACTTGAAACATTATCCCCTGATCTCATTGCCTGACACTTTACTACGTTTCTTGTTTTACAATATCCATAGCCCCACACTTCTCTACTTTCACTAGATGGTTAGATGCGGGGGTCTTTAGGGCGGGTCAGCTGGTTGAGGCAGGCCACATAAGCAGTTTTGTGAGTGTTCGCCAGGAGTGGGATCTCCCCCAAACGAATTCTGGAAATATATGCAAGTATACGATTATTTGCATCGAAAGAGGATGACTCACGTTGGCCCCTTCGAGAAACTATGTACATTCTCAAATAATCCGACTCACACAGTTTCCTTACTGTACAAACTTCTTATCCAGTCCTGGTTTCCTAACGTACTAAATTTCACTAGAGCCTGGGAATGAGACTTTGGGGAAAGTTTTGATGAACAGGATTGGTTGAAAATATTCATATGTACCTTTTCTTGTTCACAAAATGGAAATCAAGAACCTGAGCTAGGAACTAGAAGCTTGTGAGAGCTACTCAGAGCGCTATCGCTAAGCCAGAATTACCAACACTGGCTGAAAAAGAGAACTAGAAGAAATTAGTGATGCGCTAGAGTACTTCTAAGGAAACCACAATAGATATAACAAAAAACTATGTATTTAATAGTTATATGCGAAATATAAGCAATAAAACATTGGATTAAAAGATAATGTTATAAGACCGACAGAGGAACAAATCACTCATATATATTGAATGAAAAGCAATGCATAAAACGGTATAGCACATATACCAGCAACCAAACAGTAAATACTCAATAATGGAGCCTGTGCAAGGCTGGGGTATCATGAGAAACTCAGCGGAGCGGTGTTAGAATCAGCAGCTAAGTCGGTATGGTGGCAGAGAACCGACCAGACACTGCTAATAAACAGAGCAAACGAACATTGAGGGCCACCGTGTGGAGTTGACTGCAGTGAGAAAATTATAATCCACAAAGAACAGATGATGGTTTCAGATGAGATATATGTGATCCCATGCGTTGAGAATCAGTGGAATGACTGAGGCAATCTGTAGTTTGTAACAAAGCTGTTAGTGTATAAAAGTCATAAGCTGGTAGCTAAAAGAGTCCTGGACCGACATTGATTTCTTTGGTATATCCAAACCACTTGACACAAGTGGACATTCTGTGAATGTCCTTGGGTGGCCCAGCCAGATCCCAGACTTTAATCCGATTGAACATCTCTGGAGAGATCTGAAAATGGCTGTGCACCAATGGCTGTGCACCAATCTCTTCCAACCTGATGGACCTGAGAAGTACTGCAAAGAGGAATGGGTGAAATTGCCCAAAGATAGATTCAAAAAGAGTTGAGGCTGTAATTGCTGCCAAAGGTACATCAACAAAGTATTGCGCAAAGGCTGTGAATACTTATGTACATGTGAATTATTGGCTTTTTGATTTTTAATATACATTTGCAAAAATCTCCCCAAAAATTTTTCACGTTTTCATTATGGTGTACTGTGTGTAGAATTCTGAAAGAAAAAACGAACAATTATTACCTGATAATAGGGTTTCCTCCACTCCTCCATGGCAGCACTAACGCTGGGTAGATCCCACCTATCAGCCTGAGCCAGGACAGGAAGTAAGAAGACCCGGACCCTGGATATAAGGACTGCCTCTTCCCATAGCCGGTGTCTTCTCTCTCCATAAAGCTATGAAGACATAATGACAGCATATAAGTAATCAAGATACATAAGCAAAATTTAAGCATTGAGGGATGGGCAATTAGTGCTGCCATGGAGGAGTGGAGGAAACCCTATTATCAGGTAATAATTGTTCGTTTCCTCTGCCTCCTCCCTGGCAGCACGAACGCTGGGTTATCCCTAAGCAATTCGTTAAGAGGGTAGGGTTCACAAACCTGTTACACCACTGCTGACAGGACCCTCCTTCCGAATCTTGCATCAGCTAAGGATTGGACATTAATTTTATAATGTTTGGTGAATGTGTGGGCTGATGCCCAGCCTGCAGCTTTGCACAATTCTTGTAGCGACGCTGATTCCTTCTCCGCCCAGGATGCTGCTACTGCTCTCGTAGAGTGTGCTTTAATGGACTCTGGAACCGGAGTACCTGCTAATTTGTATGCCTCGGATATGCAAAGTTTTATCCACCTGGCCAAGGTGGCTTTAGATGCAGGATATCCTTTCTTATTTTCAGGTAAGACAAATAGTTGTTTACATTTCCTAAAATTTTTAGTTCTTTCAATATAAATTCTAAGTGCACGGACTAGGTCTAGTGAGTGCCAAAGGATTTCTTTTGGATGTTTTGGAGACGGACATAATGAAGGAAGGACTATTTCCTGATTTATATGGAATGAGGAAACTACTTTGGGCAGGAAAGTTGGGTTAGTGCGTAAAACTACCTTATCTTCAAAGAAACATGTGTAAGGTTCTTCTGCCCAAAGTGCTTGTAACTCCGAGACCAGACCCTCCGATGTTATGGCCACAAGGAAAGCTACTTTCCATGATAAGAACTTTAAACTAACGTCCTGTAGAGGCTCAAAAGGCGGTTTAGTAAGTGTATTCAGGACTAAGTTAAGATCCCAAGGTGCTATTGGGTTCTTGAATACAGGTCTTATGCGTACTGCGGCCTGAACAAACCGTTTAATATACCTATCGGCTGCTAAATCTTGATCTAGCATAGCTCCTAAAGCAGATATTTGTACTTTAATAGTACTTACTGCCAACCTTTTGTCCAGTCCATCTTGAAAGAAATCAAGTAGTTGACCAATAGACGGTTTGTGGTATGACACATTATTTGTTAAACACCATTTGACAAATGTATTCCACACTCTATGATACACTTTAATTGTGGAGGGTCTGCGTGCCTTGAGAAGAGTAGAAATTACCTTTTCTGAGAAGCCCTTCTTTTTCAATCTTCCCGTCTCAATAACCACGCCGTCAGTTGAAGCATTTGAGGCTTTGGGTGGAGCATTCGTCCTTGTTTTAGAAGTCCTGGGTGAACTAATAGTTTCCAAGGATTGCATTGGGACAGCCGAAGTGCTTGGGAGAACCAGGTCCTCCTGGGCCAAAACGGAAGTATTGTTATTACTGTGCATTCTTCCATGGCTATCCTCCTTAGCAGACGAGGTATAAGAGGGACTGGGGGAAAGGCGTAGGCTAGTGTGCAGTTCCATGGGGCTGTTAAGGCATCTGTTGCCTGAGCTCCTATCTCTTTGTACCTGGAAATGTAGTTGGCTACTTTTGCATTTGCTCGGGAAGCCATTAGATCTAGTTGAGGTACTCCCCAACGATCTGTTAGTTGTTGAAACACCGCCTGATCTAATTCCCATTCCCCTGGATCTAAATTTTTCGTGCTGAGGAAGTCTGCTTGAATGTTTAGGGATCCTGCGATATAAGCTGCGGATATACTGAGGACTACTTTTTCTGCCCATACAAATAGAGATCTGGTTAAGAGCATGAGTTTTCTGCTCCTTGTTCCCCCCTGATGATTGATGTACGCTACGACTGTTCGATTGTCGGAATGGACTATTAAATGATGCCCCTGCAGCTGATCTTGAAAGTAAAAGGTCGCTTTGATGACTGCCTGCATTTCTAACAGATTGGAGTGAAGGTTTAGTTGTTGGTGGTTCCATAAACCTTGTGCCCATCGACCATTGCATAGGGCTCCCCACCCTTGACCGCTTGCGTCTGTGGTGAGGATGATAGGATTCGATTTTCTGAGAGGTCTTCCTAAGCTTAAGTTTGAGGTTTGGGACCACCAATAAAGATCCTGTCTGGCCTCGTGATCCAGATTCAGTAACTGGTTTGGATGATGCGGGTTCTTGTCCCATTGGCGGAGGAAGCAGTCTTGAAAAGCTCGCATGTGGAACCGTGCCCATACCAGAGTGTCGAGGGCCGCCGACATGAGGCCTATTATTCTCATGCATTGGTCTGCTGTGACCCATGGTTGTCTTCTGACGAGTAGTATTTCGTTTTGAAGTTTTTGTATTCTTACATGTGGAAGAAATACCTTGTCTGATTTGGTGTCTATCACTACACCTAGGTATGTCAGAACCTGCGTGGGATGGAGATGACTTTTTGCATAATTGATGAGCCAACCATGCTCTTCTAGGACCTGTAAAGCATACTCTGTGTGTGAGACTGCTTCCTGTTCTGTAGCTGCTGCTATTAATATATCGTCGAGGTAAGGCCAGATGTGTATGCCTTGTTGTCTTATCACTGCCATCAGGGGGGCAAGGACCTTGGTGAATGTCCTTGGGGATGTGGAGAGCCCGAAAGGTAGAGCCATATACTGGAAATGTCAACCGAATATTGTAAATCTGAGAAACTTTTGATGTTTGTGGAAAATTGGCACATGAAGGTACGCATCCTTGAGATCTATGGATACCAGGAACGCCCGAGGTGGAAGGGATGTTAAAATTGACCTTATGGATTGAACTTTCGGAGTTTGATATGTAAGTTGAGGGGTCTCAGATCCAGGATGGTACAAAACCCTCCTGTGGCCTTCTTTACTATAAATATGCGAGAGTAACAACCTTGGTACCTTTGTGACTTGGGAACTTCGGTTATCACCCCTTGTTGAAGGAGTTGTGAAAGGTCTTGCTGAAGTGCTTGTCTCTCTTCCCTGCATGATGGACTGCGGGACTGACGAAATTGGTTTGTCTGTGCCTGATGATGAAATTCTAGCTTGTAACCCTGATAAATTATGTTTAAGACCCACCTGTCTGTGATGGTGTTGCTCCAGATGTGGTAGAAGTGGGATAATCTGCCTCCTACTGCTGATGTTGTTGCAGTGTCTCCTCTGGCGTCATTGCTGAAAGGGACGAAAAGGTCTTCCGGCCCTGAGTGTTTGGCCACGAAAGGCGGTTCTTGTGGTCCCCTGTTGGAACCTTCTCATGTAGGACCTTCCTGGTCTGTAGGTTCTTGCCTCTTTATATTCTGTTTGAGAAGATCTTGGTGGCTTGTTGAAAAAGGGCCTCCTTGCTTGTTTGTCTTGAGGAAGCCAATTGGACTTTCCTCCTGAGATCTTTGGATGATTTCATCTAATTTTTGGCCGAATAAGTAGTCGCCAGAAAATGGAAGTGATACTAGTCTTCCTTTTGATTGTCCATCTGCTACCCATGGTCTGAGCCAAAGGGCCCTTCTGGCTACAGAGGCTGTAGCTAAGGATCTGGAGGCTAGCTTGACTATGTCCATGGACGCTTCACATAGAAATTCAGTCGCCAATACAATGTCTTGTACAGATTTCACAAGGATTTCCTGCTTTATACCTTCCAATAGATTCCTTTCTAGATCTTCACCCCATGTTCTTAGTACTCGAGATGTTACTGCAGATGCTACAGCTGGTCTCAGCGTAGCTCCTGTGAGGCAATGAACCTTCTTTAGACTGACCTCCATTTTGCGGTCCATATTGTCTTTAAATGTGTTTGCATCCTCGAGGGGAAGTGTTGTCTTTTTAGATATACGCGACACCGCCGCATCTACTCATGGAGGTTCATCCCAAATTCGACAATCTTCACAGGTCAATGGATATAATTTGGTGAGTCTAGTAAGGGAGACAACCTTCTTGTCAGGAGACTTCCATTGTTCCGCAATGACCTCTTTAATTATGCGTGATACCGGGAAAACTCTGGACTTCTTACGTGGTTCTTTAAATATTAGGTCCTGCCGAAGTGTGTCCTCTCTGGACTCCTGAACATTAAGCATTTTATATATCAATTTAAGTAAGTTGTCTACAATATCAGGATTAAATGCTGCTCCTTCCAACTCCTCTACTGACTCCTTTTCTGAACCTGACTCCCCAGAGTAGTACCTTCCCTCATCCGGAGCTGATTCTTCCGAACATTCAGATAAAGCTGCCCTGAATCTTTTGTTAGATAATTTAGGCAAATCCTCCTTGGCCAGAAAGGTGTCAGATAGTGCAGCTTTCATCATTTGTACAAATTCCAACATCTGCTGAGAGGGGGGTTGTTGGGCAGGAGTGCAGTTAGTACAGGTCTTGTCAGTACTATCTTCAGACAAGGGGACATCACAGGAGAAACATCTTGTGCTTTTGGCCTTTTTAGAAGTGTCTGAACCCTTCTTGCTCTTGCTTGTGTAACACTCTGATGTTTCAAAAGTGTCTTA
>WWET01006306.1:7260-21416 GCA_011038615.1 Limnodynastes dumerilii
GTCTCCGCTATCCTGTTCTTGACGCAAAATTTTGTGATGGCCGAATGTTAAAGTCAGGATGTCGGATCCAGACCCCCGCACGTTCTCTGAATGTGCAGGGGTCTGTCCGTACGAGAGTGAGGGAAGTGCACGCCTGTTACTCCCCTCTCTCGTGTGGGCTTTATGGCAACTTACACTGCCATAAGCCTGATTTAAAGTGCTCGCGTGGATCAACGGTCCATACGACTGCTTTTCCACATATGTGTGGGAGCTCCCTCCTACACTGTAAGTTTTGCATGCTTCCCCCCGCCCACTTTAGTGGGCAGAGGGGAAGCACAGCCCATTTGTACATAAATGGGTGTTATGACACCACTGGAATTACCTTGTCTGAAGAACCAAGGTAGTTGCAGGAAGAGACGGGCGAGGTGCACCAGGGCGCGGAGTCTTGCAGGATCTGGTTCTTTGCTAGAGCCTCTAATGGTGAGGATAGACTTGTGCTGCAGATTTACCCACAGGTCGCGGTTTCTGGGGCAATGCCCGGGAGAGGAATGAGAGTGGAAGCAGGACAGAAGGGAATGGGTAAGAGAAAGTGGGTAAGTAGAAAAAGTAGTACCAGAAGGGACTGGACCGTGACAAACAAGAATAAACACTGAACGGATGTGACCGGGAAGACAAGACATGACTGACTAACTAAACAAACTGGGTAACTCACACTCTCACTCACTCAGTGGGAAATACCCTAGGGGATACAATTACAGACACTCAGGAACAGGATGGGTTAATACACAGAGGCAATGAACAGCAAGGGAGAGAGAGAGGGGAATACAGACAAAAGGGTCACAGGCAGGAACAAGGCAAGATCACAATGGGGCACTCAAGAAAGCAACAGAAGCACTAGGCAGAAAAATATAAGATGCAAGAGATAGAGAGAAGCACAGGGCAGCAGACGCTATAAACGGCGGGGCTGGAGTGAACTTGCCGCTCTATTTACAGGGAGGCTGGCCAATCAGGGGGCAGAGACTGGACCAGACTCCCTGACCTAATCATAGTGTGTCCTGGCTAGTAACTATAGCCAGGGTGAGGGGAGAGACAACATGCGGCAAAAAAGATAGGAGAAGCGTTCTGGCTGCTAGGCAACCAGAACAGCGGGGACGCAGCCAATAGAGAGCCGGAGGCGGGGAAGCAGAGCGGACAGCACATGGCTAATTAGCATGCCATCCACCTACGTGACCGCAGGCAGGGGAAACGGGTTCAGGAACAGGAAATAGAGAGCCCACCGGGGGAGTGCTGGAAAGAGAGTAAGTGCGTTACATGCCAAGCCTGCAGCATGTAACAGTACCCCCCCCCCTTAATGAGGGGTTTTAACACCCCTAGGACCAGGTTTTTTGGGAAACTTCCTGTGAAATTCTTCAAGACATCTTTTGGCATGAATGTTTCTGGCAGACACCCACTGTCTCTCTTCTGGACCATAGCCTTTCAAATGAACAAGGTACTGGATCTGGCCATGGCACCACCTGGAATCCAGGATGTCCTCCACTTCAAATTCTTCTTGGCCTTGAACCTTAAGTGGAGGGGGCTGATAGTGAATAGAAAATTTGGTGCAAGGCTGTTGGAGGTGAATGTTTTTAGTAGACAGCCAAACCTTGTCCCCGACTTTAAAATTGCATTTGCGTCGATGACAATCCTCTCTTGTCTTGGTCCGGAAAGCTGCCTGTTGAAGAGAGAGGTTGACTTTGGTCCAGATGTTTTGCAAATTTTTGGAGGACTGTCGTACCTCGGAATGTATTCCTGAACTGGGGTGAATAAAAGAACAGAAGCGAGGATGAAAGCCCCAAACAAAGTAGAAAGGAGAAATCTTGGTGGAACAGTGCGTGGAATTATTGTATGAGAATTCAGCCCAGGCTAAATTTTGAACCCAATTGTATTGGAGCCTGGACACATAACAACATAAATACTGCTCCAAGGATTGATTGACTCTCTTCGTCTGGTCATTGGATTGGAGATAATAGCCAGAGACTGATCTTGGTCTGAAGTAAGGTGCAGAAAGATCTCCAAAATCTTGCGACGAACTGGGAGCCTCGGTCTGAGACTATGTCGATTGGTAGACCATGGAGCCTGACTATTTGGGAGACAAATATTTCGTCAAGAATTTTGGCAGATGGTAGGCCCTGAAGAGGTGTAAAATGGGCCATCTTGCTGAAACGGTCCACCACCACCCAGATGGTGTTGCAGCCTTGAGAAGGTGGTAGGTCTGTAATGAAGTCCATGGATAAGTGTGTCCATGGACGCTTAGGAATCTGTAAGGGGAGGAGGGGACCGAAAGGAGGAGTACGGGGGGGTTTTGTTGCGGGCATAGACCGCACAGTTGCCAAAGAAGTCCTCGACGTCACATGACATAGCAGGCCACTAGACTGACTGAGAGAGAAGTTCCAAAGTCTTATGAACACCTGGATCTCCTGCTGTCTTGCAGTCATGAGTCTGTGCCAAAACTGCTGTTCTTAAGTTTCCAGGAACAAATAAGCGATTGACAGGAGTCCGTTTAGGAGCTTGGTCTTGAACCCGAAGGAGATGTGAATTAAGGCCCTGGGTGAGTCCAGCAACAATGATAGTGGAAGAGACGATGGGTAGAGGACTAGATGTTGGAGGATGTTCTGGAAGGAAGGAACGAGACAGGGTCAAGTGTTTTTAATATTTCTCGTTTTTAAATTCATTATCAATACTGCATAAATACTTTATTTAAAATTAGTTTCAAGGTATAGAGATGTGCGTCTGCAAATAAAATCCTTCTATGTTTATTTCTAATGTTTCTATGAACAAACAGAGAGAACAAAACAGGTCAGTTTAAAGGTTTGGACACCCAAAATAACAAATGAAAAAAAGGTAATTTGATCCATATATTAAAATGTTACAGTAGACAGAGTATGGTTGTGTGTAGCAACTAACCTCTTCATACTGTAGATACACAACAGTGCGTATGTGGAATATAACTTTTAAAGTGATCCCATTTTTAGTTGTTTATCATTATATTTGGTATATGGTAGGAAAAAAACTGGACCTTCCCTGTATTTTTGTAAGGTTATCCCTTCTTTTTAGTTGTTTATCATTTTAAGTTATATTATATACAGGTACTGATGTGCAGCTATGCAGAGGTTAGTGGCTACATACTACCATACTCAACCTTTTCATATTTGGATCAGATGACCTTATTTTCATTTGTTCTCTGTGCACTATCCTTTAAACAGAATTACGTTTTATCTTTGTTCTTGTCCTCATTCGCGTACATGCACTGTGCAAAATAACTGCCCTGGGATAATGTAAAAGACCAAAACATATTAAATGTATAGTTAATATATAAAAAAAAAAAGAGAAGCTGAAAACCATATAGCAAAGTGTGTATCTGGCTTTTGTGAGAAATTTTCATAGTATTTAATATGGTTTTTGGCTTTTTCAATACATTTAGTATGGTTTCTGCCTTTTTGGTGTAACAAGTGTACATCCACATATTTTTGCTTAAATTTACTGTGTATATGACATGGTGCCTGGATATTTCAAAAAATTGTCAATGGTTTCAGACCTTTTCAATGCTTTTATTATAGATTCTGGATTTTTGTGTAGATCCTGATTTATGGGTGAATTCAGAGTGTAAATAGTAAAGCGCATGTGTTCATGGATGTGATTTTTGTGTGGGCATTTCTAAATATATGACTCCTCATTACTCCCTCACTTATAGTAATTTTGTTGGGTCATGATCAGCCAGGTTCTGGTTCCAACACGAGAAACAGTTGGGATGTAATTCCCACTCTTTACTTTACAATGGACAGTTATGACTATGGAAGTGAGATGTAGGTGGTTAGAAGGAGGTACTATCTATGACCTCTGGTACTGACCATGCCCACATGTAATTGACCAACCCCACAACGCTGGTAACACCCATGTATATTACTGGTCACTCCCATGTCAATGGGCCCTTGATCATTTTTAGCCCCAGGCCCATGCAGACCTTAATCTGGCCCTTCCCCTGACGTCATTAACATTATAAAAGGGGACCTCTAGTGTCTGATTGCTCATTACTATTGGCGCTGCTGAACTGGAAGAAGGATGTTGTCGTGGCTAAAGGATGAAGACCGGACAGAAGAACTACAAGCAACTTTCCAGCTGACTTCAAGCACCTCATCACGATCTCAATGCAAGTCATCCCAAGATAGATGACTGCAGAACGGTGAGTTAATATCGGTACTATTTTTTTTTTTACTTTATTACACACCAAAAACTCACAACACATAGTTTTTTATTAAACAGAATGGCCACCTGTTTATTTTTAACATGTAAGGGGGACACATACTGTATTGAGAATGTATTTTTTTTATAAGTAATGTATGATACTGTAATTATTGTGTGCTTATTTTTTACTGTATATTTTATTTTTGGACATCGGGCAGAGCGCAGCATGGTTATGACCCTTTACATGCTGACGCTGATATTACTACAAGTCACAGCAATGCTGTACCTTGTAGTTCTATCAGCGCATGCATGCTAAGGGTTACAAGGATGATGCGTTTGTCTTTTTTACAGAGAAAAACACGTCAAATATATTGACATGTGTTTATCTGGTAAAGTGTGTGGCGCTTTCAATGAAAGCCCCTCACACACCAGGCATTTTTTATTTGGCACTTTCAGGACGAACTAAAGGCGATTTTGACAAATTGCCTTTAGTGAATCCGGTGCTTCCTATGTGTTACATGGCAAAAATCTGTACGATTTTTCTAAAGGCTAAAGTCCCGGGACTTTGCCTTTAGTGAATGCAGCGATGGCATAATTGCCAGCAAAGTCCCGGGACTTTGGCTGATTTTAGCAAAATCTACCTTAGTAAATAGACCCCTAAGTCTTCATTTCTTAAGTATTTGCTGAAATTCAGAAGAATATTTTTTTTTATAAAGACTGAAACGCTAAAAAAAAGGAAAGAGGTAAGAAAAGAAAAGAAAAAAAAAGAAAAGAATAGAAAATCACTATACACTGATACTTTTAAAAACACAAATTTTCTTTATTAGTTTTAGCTAAAAAGTTATTCAAACAATAAGCTAAATAATGCACTAGTAAAAGACCATAACCAGGAGTCCTTTTAATTAAAAACAGATTTTCCATTTCAATGTGTTCTATGCAAACCCTGTTTTCAATGATAAATGATACTTGGTAAAGACTACTACATTATCATGTTATTTAAACGGTTATTAATATTTTGATCAAATAAAAGTTAGTGTGTAGTGTTTCTCTCTTTTCCCGCAAACAGTAAAAACTATTTAATTTTATGGAAATAAAAATGAATACAAAAAATTCCTCTGGATTAGGGATGCCCCAGGTCTGCCAGCACTCTCTGGCATATATTCTTAACATCTCCAACCCCTGCCCCTTCACAACCACAATATTCCTATAATTTTATATATTTATTACAAAAATATTTTTAAATTTATTTAAAATTATTTTAACAAAGCGAAAAATACTAAAACAAAATATAATATAATTTAATAGAATATACTATACATATTTGCTTGTAATGCACTCTTTATTGTTACATAATTTTGCTCAAATTATCCTCCATAACAGGCCTCTATTTCCTCCCATAATAGGTCTGTTTATAATATAGAGCACTATTATAAGGCAAATATAGGGTACTATTACCAGAATACTTTGAGCACAATTAAGGAAAAATAATGAGCTTCATTAGAAAGCATTCTGAGTATACTGTAGATACCATAGATATAGCTATAACAATTAGAAGCACAAAAGTTATTAGGAGAAATAAACAGCTAAAAAAATTAACTTCTAGCTGCTACCTTTAGGGATAAACAAATCCTTCAACCAAAACCAACTTAATACATACTCTATTATGTTGATCTTTTAATTATAATTTTTTTTAAAACAATAAATAATAACTTTACTTTTTTATATATAATATAAAACAATATTCTTACCACCTTAATACTATCAAACTATTTGTTTATTAACAGGTTTTTATATAGCACTATCTGATTACGTAGCACTTTAGAGAGAATATTTCATATTCACATGAGTCCTTGCCCCACTGGAGCTACATACTAAGTTACTTTACACAGACACACACATAGAGGCTAATTTAATCTGCAACCAACTAACCTTCCAGCACGTTTTTTGGAATATGAGAGGAAAACGGAGCACCCAGAGGAATCCCACGCAGACATAGGGATAACATACAAACTCCACACAGATAAGGCCTAGTCCAGGAATCAAACTCATGACTTCAGTGTCAGTGCTACTCACTAAGCCACTGTGCTGCCCATCCTATTTTAATACTTATTTCTCCTTACCTATATTTTCATATGTCTGTCTTGTTTTTCTTCTTTATTCCTTTTTTATTTTGCTTGTAGATTCCTCCAATGCTCCTATGTGTGCACTTAGAAGCACAATGTGCTGGTTATCCTGGTGTCTTGCAGAACAGACTACAACAACTTTCACAGGGCCCCGAACATTAAAAAGGAAAAAAGAAAAAAAAACCTGCGCTACTGTCTCCTGTTGTCTATATGATCCAGGGAACAGACATACTCCGCTGCAGTGCATTAGGATGGATGTCATTTAACATGCCGGCAGCCATGACACAGTATGCTCAAAAAGGAGGATGGAACTACTTTCACCGAGGACAAGGTATTAAATGAACTTTCAAAGCTGAAAGTGGACAAATCAATGGGACCAGATGGGATACATCCATGGATACTAAAAGAGCTTAGAGGGGTGCTGGCAAAATCATTAACTGAATTATTCAATCAGTCACTAATTACTGGGGTGATTCCAGAGGACTGGAGAAAAGCAAATGTAGTCCCTCTGCATAAAAGTGGAAGTAGGGAAGAAGCGTCAAACTACTGACCAGAGAGTCTAACATCAGTAGTACGGAAATTGATGGAAACACTAACATAGAAACATAAAAACATAGAAAGTGAAGGCAGATAAGAGCCACATGGCCCATCCAGTCTGCTCAGTTGTTTATTTAAAACTTTACTGACCCTAGACCCTATTTACCCTCAATTTAGTTTGAGATTTAGGATATCCTTATATTTATCCTAAGCATGTTTAAACTGTTCTACTGTGTTAGCCTCAACCACCTCAGAAGGGAGGCTATTCCACTTATCTAACACCCTTTTCAGTGAAGTAATTTTTCAGCACATCTTCTCTGAATCTACCACCCTCCAGTTTATATTCATGCCGTTGTGTTCTATTACACCTCTTCCTTTGAAAAATTACATTTGATATATTTGAAAGGTGCTATCATACCCCCCTCTCCCTTCTCTGCTCCAAGCTATACATGTTTAGTTCCTCTAGCCTTTCTTGGTATAATTTGTGACACAGGCCATGTACCATTTATTATGCCGACCGGCATAATCACCTATTCACAAAAAAAATAAACTAAAATGGCTGCTATTCGAAATAGAGACAACCGAAAAATAACTTTCGTCTGTCTCTACTTTGGAAAGACAGCCATAGTAGCAGGGAATCCCACCGATAGCATCTATAACATTTTTGCAATATACAAAAGCCCTGAACCCTCTATAAGGATTATATGTGATGCAGAGTATGAAAAAGAATATATTAAGTATTAATCCACAAATTGGCAAAACCAGGGGTTGTGAAACTCCCAGCATCCTCTAACAGCATAGGCATAGCTGATTCCTGGTAGCAACTTGTAGTTTCACAACATATGGGGCCAGACTTACTAAGCTGCAGGTTTGGAAAAGTGGAGATGTTGCCCATAGCAACCAATCTGATGTTAGCTGACATTCTCTAGTATGTAAAAAGAAAGAGAGCTAGAATCGGATTGGTTGCTATACGCAACATCTCCACCTTTCCAATCCCGCATCTTAGTAAATCAGGCCCATGGAGTGCCACAGGTCAGTTATAATCAATGCTAATTTGGTGCCATTGTTAGCACCAAAAACTGCAGTATATTAGAACTAAATATTTGTTTTACTGTGTTCAGGTTTATAAAATACTTAATAATTTCCACTTAATTGGTAAACTTCTCTAACATCTTCAGTGTTCAAGCAGCTTAGTATATATATTGTACAGCAACACAAAGTGATTAAAGAGCTTTGGTCACATTTTTAATTAATATTGATCCCAAAAAGGCACAGCTATAGACTAAATTCAGTTTGCTTGACATATCTTACATTTCTGCCCTGAAAGACTAAGTAGTTTAACCTGTGTGAATTGAGAAGGAAAAGATAATAATTTTATTAGAAGTCTGTTTAAAGGGGAAATACAAACAATGTTTTGTGTGAAATTAAATTATTTCCTATTACCGGTCTCCAGGCAGATAATTACAGTGTTACACAACTATAGTTTGATCAAATTTAAAACTGAGTAGGGGGTAACATTCATCATGGCAGCCTACTGGGAAAAAACACTGACCCAACCAATATCAGCTTAACATGTGACTATCCTATGAGACAAATGGCTCTATGGAGAGTCAGTGCCTGTCGTTATGGATCTGGCTTCTTCCAGACCTCTTCTGTCATCTGTAATCTTCCCATGTGTGATGCATGACCCTCATACCCTGGCACCCATCTTAAAAAAAAAAAAAAAAAAATGAGATAGAGACATAACTGTAGGACTAACTAAATTTATTAATTAGTATTAAGAATAATTTATTAAATGATTTATAAATTTAGGATCCGAATCAGATAATTTTAAGATTCATTGGAACTGATGGGGGCGAAAGAGAGCAGGTTACAGCAAATTTCCAACATAAATGTAACATCAATAACAAATAACAAATGTGAATAACAAATATGATCCCCACAAGGCGCATACCTTTAGTACAATATGGTATTGCACTGACATTACGGTGCAAAGCAAGGCTGACCACTCAGATGGACCTAACATAAAGCCAGACAAGTTCAACAGCAAGGACGTAAGCCGGCAAAATCCAACAATTGAGTCAAACAGCAAACAAGTGCCTCAAATCACAACTAAAGAAGTGCGCCGTCATAAAACAAACTCTCTAGAGTCTAGACCTGCTTTACGCCATACAGATGCAGTGAAAGCTACTCAACTAAAAAGAGAGAGGGACAGGGTGGGATAATCAGATGTGAAAGAGGAAGTTTTCCAATCGGAGCTGCCTTAAAAAAAAACCTTCCTTGAGAATAACTTCTGCCACCGAGGAGCCAGCCAATGTTAGTACAAGAGGTATGGGGCCATGCACACAAGGGAGTTTATCTGGTACTAATGCTAAATACTTAACCCTGCATTTCCTTAAACTGCAGATTGTACTCCTATTCTCTCTAAGGTGAGTTCCCTGAGATATTATCATTATTATCATGCCTAATTTATAGGGTGCTACAAAGTGTATGAACCACCATACACAGTACATGCACAATTAAAGACATGTCTGGGAGCAGCAGCTGAGAGGGGGTGTTGTTCCACAGCAGCTATTAAAAAACTATAACACAAGCAGCGGCACACAGGATAAGCAGTGAAAATCCATATAGTCCTAAATATATTACTGAGTTCTCCGTGTAAAATCCAAACAGTCCAAAATATTAATTGCAGGGAAACAAAAGAGAAAATAGCAACCGTTAATAAAAACAGTTTAAAAAAGCATGAATTTATGGTGACTATTCAGTGTACCATATAACAGGGGACTCACTATGATGTGAAATAAACGAGATATAGTGCAGAAATTCCCCTCATAAAACAAAGACCCAACCAAAAACCAAGTGATTTAAAACACTCAACTTTTACTGGATACATTTAAAATCTAATAACACAATAAAACAAGCCTAGGGTGGGCAAGAGGAACTTTCCATACCCCAGATCTGCAGAGGTATCGGTGACAGTCAATATACTTGTTACTGGGTAATGGCAGTGTTGCTGGGGCATTTCCTTTCCTGTGTTTCTGTTGCTAGCAGATTACCCCAGCTTTTCATGCACCTGTTTGCATTAACCTATGAATTCATCTGAGCAACTTCCATTTTTTGTTTATATAAAGACAATACATATAAAGGTTTTAGGCTCTTTCTTTATCTATCTATCCAAAACATATTTAAATTAATGTATTGTATTCTACCACCTTTGATTGGAGTTTTTTTTCCACTTGTGCACTACCCTTTCAGTAAAGTAATGTTTTCTCTACACTTGCTATCATTTTAGTCCATACTCCTTTGTTCTAATACTTTATATCTGCCCCTATTCCATACATGGCTGAACCTCACATGTTTTGAATGCTGCATAAGGCACTCCCTCATGATTTGTTAGCCATTTCAGAAAAGGGAATTATGAGAATGGTTGCTAGCTATAACTGTGCTCTATCTAGTTAGTGTTCTGTGGATGTAATTGACCTGCACTGTCTTTTATAAATCAACAGCAATTATTAAGGTTCCTTGTTTTTTGCAGCAAAAGTTGTATAAGTAGCTGCACAGTGAATATTGTGCGTTTGGAGGTGGCTAAAAGCGCCTACCATACTGCAGCCATCCTAATTTAATAGAGGGTCACAACCTCAAATAAGAAATGAAATGGAAGTAGGTAATGTATAAAAAAGGGAAAAGCGCTGTATGTGTGTGATAAAAATATTAATAAAATATTGAAATAAATACCATAAAAATAAGGAAAATAAATACCATAAAAAAACCTTTTACACAAGAGATAAAACTCTATACAAGGGTAAAAAAGTTCTAATGGTGTACAGTACTTGAGAGCGGCATACAGGTCTAGGAATTCTGGTAGAGATCCTGGTATGTAGCCAAAAGCTGTTAGTTTTCCAAATAAATTAGCTGTTGTGACATGGATCCTAAGAATACTTCATGCCTAGCAAATCTTGAGTATGACTTATCCCATAATTTTCATATAAAGGAAAAAAGGAGAAACACAGGGCAATTAGTCACCGCTACATACATAAATACCCATGCAGCAAGAACTTTTGAGAAAGGGCTGAGCCCGAAACCGGTCAAGTGACTCATAGGAAGGAGAGGACACCTGGACTAGCTGTTGTGACATGGGGCCTGATCCAGACCTACGCCAATGCGCTGTGCTTACTAAAGCACAGCGTATCGGCGTTCACAGGGCAATTAGTCACCGCTACATACATAAATACCCATGCAGTGAGATCCTTCAGGGAATGAAATACAATACAATGTAACTTTAAACCAGTTTACTGGGATAAAGATACATGTATAATCAACAACATAACAATAACAAATAGAAGGTTCACTTTAGGACTAAAGTCCGTACCCTGAGAGAGGGGGAGAAGATGCAGTTGATAGTTCTCATGCTCCGGGCTGTCGGGACGTCCAGATCTTCACAGCGGCAGCGTCGGTGCAAGCTGTTAGTTCTCCACGCGGTACTCGGGAAACGGAACTGCTAGTCCAGGTGTCCTCTCCTTCCTATGAGTCCTTCTGCAGGTGCTGGAGGCTATTTAACTGGGAGCTGGCCAATGAAAACAGGCAGAGAGCGCGCCAACGGAAGGTACTGGTGTTGCTGCGGCAACCAGGACGCCTGCAGTGTGGAGCCGACAGAGGAATGAAAAGAGCGTCTGCGTTGCCTTGGCAACGTCAGACGCACAGCGCCGGAAGATAGTGGGAAAGCAGAGACCGTGCACCTGAGGAAAGGGACGGATGCCAGGGCTGGAGAAGCGGCTGAAGGTAAGGAGGAAGGCGCTGCAGGGGTGAGTATAGGTGCAGGAAGGCTGAGACCAGCAGTCAGCACGCGACGCTGTCGGTGCTGGCTGACACATACCAGGATCTCTACCAGAATTCCCAGACCTGTATGCCGCTCTCAAGTGCTGTACACCATTAGAACTTTTTTACCCTTGTATAGAGTTTTATCTCGTGTAAAAGGTTTTTTATGGTATTTATTTTCCTTATTTTTGTGGTTCTGTACAGTGTACAAGGCATATAGGTCCAGATTCAGAGTTTGAATATAAGAGAGGAAAGTTACTCCTGGGCTAAACCATGTTGATTTCAGGGGGAGTCATATTGCATCTGTTGCAAACAGTATTAGAGTTGAGAGGTGATATTTCCTATCCCAAGTCTAAATAACAGTGTGATAGTAAAGCTGGTCTGCATGCAAAGAATACAATGAATTCACTCCCCCTTAAATTTACATGGTTTTGCCCAGGAGTCACTTTCTCTTATTTTCAGTCTCTGAATCTGGTTTATAATCACTATGGGGTCTATTTACAAAGATCAATTTCCTGCAATAATGCCCATTTTCATGAGAAAACGTGCATTTTTTAAGGAATATTAAGTAAAACATATTTACAAACCATGGATTACCATGGAAAACTACAGTTTCCAAGGAGATGCATGTAAATAATCTATAATCTAATTTTCAGAGCAGGCCGGCGGTTCTTTTATATTTACAAAGCCAGCTCAGGCTAGCATTAGGGGTAAGTATTCCAGCGATGTCCCCATATACACCTCTTTTCCTCCCCCTGATAGCTGTTATTAAGGGGAGGAAAAGGAGGGCATATATGGGGAGACCAGTTGAATAAAACTATATGTAAAAATGTAAAAAAGTAAATAAAGAAATAAAGAAATGTAGTTTGTTTTTTATTTATAAAATTTTTACATACAAATAAATTAATACTTTTAAATAGAGACTCAGAGACTGTATGCGCAGTGTTTTGTGTGCCTTGTAATATGCAAGGGAAGGCAAATTTAAATGGTGAAAAAAGCATTAGAGCTAAGAGGTGACATTTCCCAGTTTAACTCTAATTCACAAATTAAACACCACGTATTCATCTATGGCTCAACTTTATAAAGGTGTCTACCTCGCAATTCCCAGTTACTGGATTTGGTCTCACCCTAGTAAGTCGCTTGGTACAAGCCTATTAAATAGCCGTATAAATTAAAACATAATATATTCAATTTGTCAGGTCACAATTATTTGTATACTTGATATGAAAAAAACCTACAAAAGAAAACCTTAGCATTAGTGAGTAACAAGAACTATGTTATGTGGATGTTTCTGCCTTCATTAATATTCTCTTCCCCCAGGTTTAATAAAATGTAAGAACTTGCATTTTAAAAGTAAAGACAGAGGTCATGGGATTGTGGAAAAGTTTCCTTGTTCTCTGTTAATTAGGTGCACCTTGAATCAATGCCAATACATGTCAGATTGTTTTTACATCATTGCTGGCTGAGTTCTTCTCTTGTGAACCTACATAATTGGAAGATAGAGGATCTAAATAATACATGTTTCAAGTGCGTTGCTAAAGAAAATGCATTGTTTTAGATGTGCTTAACACAAAAAGGTTAAAAAAATGTAATAAAGAATAAGGTTTTACTTATGTGGAAAAACTAAATAAACAAAAGGAGACTGACAGGCGACTGAATTTGCTTGCATTAACAACACATTCAGTACAGTACATTTAAAAATAAAATGCTTGGAATACTCATAGGCAAATGCAGGATATTTTTCAGTTACCAAGGACCTGTTTCCATACCTCCCAACATTTAAGAATTCCAAAGAGGGACACAATTTTGTGGCCTGGTAAAGGGGGTGTGTCTTGTACCACCCAGAGGGCATGTCTGGGAAAGTGTGTGTGTCTTACATCGCCCAGACCAGGGTCTAGTGCCTGCCAGTTTTATTTAACAACGTCCATATGTCTTCCCCTTATTATTAGGCCTGCCATCCATATATCTGCCCCTTATTATTAGGCTTGCCATCCATATATCTGCCCCTTATTATTAGGCCTGCCATCCATATGTCTGTTCGTTTTTATATGTCCAGGATTCATATGTGCAGCCTCCATATCTGCCTCTTTATTTGTCCTACCTCCATGTCTGCCCCTTATCATTATTATGTCCAGAGTCCATATGTCTCCCCCGTTTATTTGTCTAGCCTCCATGTCTGCCTCTTTATTATGTAGCCAGCCTCCATGTCTGCCCCTTATTATTATGTCCAGCCTCCATGAATCACAGAATCATGGTGCAATGAAAACATGACTGGGACCTAGCTATACCCGGTTATAATTTATTTAGAAAGGATAGAGTAGGAAAAATTGGGGGAGGAGTATTAATGTATGTTAGGGAAGGGTTAAATTCTACTTTAATAGGGTGTATTGGAGAAAAAACTGAGGCACTTTGGGTAACCATAGAAACCCAGGGTGTTATTCTTCGTACTGGAGTGATATATAGGCCACCAGGGCAAGAGGA
>WWET01006307.1:1603-12307 GCA_011038615.1 Limnodynastes dumerilii
TTCACAAACTTGTTATTGCTACGCCACTGAAACCCTACCTTAACTTTTATAAACGTAAATTCTTTTACGTTTGTATGCACGGATAAATGGATCGCATGTAAATACGTTCTGACGCCCTGCCCTCTGTGTAGCATATTTAGAAACACCCTTTTTTTACGTTTGACATGCCCCCTCCTTTACGCGAACGTATTATCACAGCTACGTAATTATGGATCTGACGTACATGGAAAAACGTACATGTGGATCACGCGTGCGTATTTTACTGCGAAATTACGCTACATACGCATGCGCAGAACCAACAAAATATGCACTTACGCTAGTGCACGGACGAAAAAACGCACGCACACGTTGTTCAGGATCTGGGCCATTGTTACTTCCAAGTCATCCAGAAATGATGAAGAGTCGCACTTGTTTCTTTTTCCTTAAAAATCCCCTCATTAATTCCACTTGCCTGGATCCTTTTAGACCTCCTCATATCGCAAATGAACTTAACCCTTTCTGCCCCAGATAAGTTTTATCAGAAAAGTCACCACTTAAAAGCCCCCATAACGGGGCGTAAATTATATTATTTGCATTCGTGCAAGGGAAATACTTTGCTTTGCTTATCACACATGTGGAACATCTTTCATTTTAAACTGTAACTGTGAGTTAAGCTAGGAAATGCCATCTCTTAACTCTAATCCTATTTGCATAGTTTAAATCTGCCTCCCCCTTCACTTTAACATGGTTGTGCCTAATGTTCCATTACTTTTATATTCTGGAGCAGCCCCTGTATCTTTATAGTGCTAGTTATTATTATAGTTTAAATAAAACAAACAATATTTTGGCAAAACATTAATAACAACTCAGTTAAAAAACTAGAAATGGTCACCTCTAAAAGTAACAACAAGTGTTTCCCATAAAACAATTTATTACGTGCAATACTAAGAACACAGTATATGTTATAGAATGTTCATGTAATAGACAATACGTAGGGAGGACCAGCAGACCCCTAAAAGTCCAATGGTCAGAACATCTCCGAAACATTCGGAAGGGATTATCCACTCATGACCTTTCATCCCACTTTAAAGAGATGCACAACTGTGATCCGTCACATATAATCAGTTTTGCGGGGATCCAACAAGTTAGGGAGAACTGGAGGAAACCCAAGGATAACATATCTCTGGCTAAGGCGGAGATGAGGCTTAAATTTTTTGTTTAACTCTTTACAACCCAACGCCTTAAACCAGGACTTTGAGTTAAAGTGGTTTATTTGAATGCCTTTAGATCCTGGAGGGATGATTGACAACTAGGATATACAGTTTCTAACTTTTTCCCTGTATTTCCCTATATCACAAATCACGGCAAGTGCCGCACTTACCCTGTTCGCCGGCGGATTGCTGTGCGGGGCTCCAGCGCTGTCTTCTCCCGGAATCTGCCACTATTACAGTGACAGACTCCGCTACTCACCCTGAGGCTGCAGGCATCTGGTCCCGGCGTCTTCCTCGTGGCTTCTGGCGGCAAGTGCGGCGGTGCTCCGGTTCGTGGGTGCCGCCATCTTGGAAATCCCATGTGACAGCTGTCCACCAATGATACTTACCCTCTCCGGTCCTCCAGCCAATCAATGCGCAGGGCGCACTATTTAAATCCTGCAGACCCTTCAATCCTCGCCAGAACAACTAGGTCTTCTAGGTGCCTGGTACTCCTGTCTGATCCAGTTCTGATCCAGTTATCCTGCCTGATCCAGCTATCCTGCTTGATACAGTCCTGATCCAGCTATCCTGCCTGATTCAGTCCTGATCCAGCTATCCTGCCTGATTCAGTCCTGATCCACCTAACCTGGCTGATCCAGTCCTGATCCAGCTAACCTGCCTGATCCAGTCCTGATCCAGCTATCCTGCCTGATTCAGCCCTGGTCCAGTGCTACTCTACAATAACCACAACCCGGATTCTTCTCGTCCACCATCTTCATCTACTCTACAATAACCCCAAACCCGGATTCGTCTTGTCCACCATCATCATCTACTCTACAATAAGCCCAACCCGGATTTGTCTCGTCCACCATCAGCATCTACTCTACATTAACGACAACCCAGATTCCTCTCGTCCATCATCACCATCTACAGTTCTACAATTACCATCATCTGGACTTTTCTAATCACACCCATCAGTGTGCTTTCTTATTCACAGACTTTGTTTTCCCATTGCACCTCCAATCCCCTTGGCTCCCTCGCACCCCTGATTCAGAGACTTTACACTATTGTATTTATTTGTTTCCTGTATGCACCCGTCCTTTATTAAACCGGCTCACTTCCAGTTCCAACCCTCTCAGTCGCTTCAATCTCTGACACCCGGGACAGATCCCAAACACTCCTTAAACGTGACAGTTTGTTCTGGCCCGATGGATCCTACCGGGGCAAACCTGCAGAGAACAGCTTCTGACATGGCCACAAGAATTGAACAGCAAGAAGTGACCATGGGACAAGTGGTGTCATGCCTTTACGAGCTTGCTAACCAAGTTGGTGCGTTTCAACACACCGTAATGCACTAAAGTCCTGCTTCTTCGTCCGGAAATTCTTCTGGAACTCCTAGAATTCCCTTGTCTACTCCAGCCAAGTATGATGGAACTCCAAAACTTTGCCGGGGTTTCTTTAATTTATGTTTGCTCCACTTCAAGCTACAGCCGGAGAACTTTCCTACAGACGGCATTAAAATAGCCTATATTATTTCTTTATTGTGCGGACAAGCCCTAGATTGGGTTTCTCCTCTCTTGGAAAAAAACGACCCTATGCTAACTTATCTGGATCGTTTTCTGGAGACCTTCAGAATTATCTTTGACGTTCCTGGAAGATCTTCATCCGGTGCTACGGATATCCTGCGTCTACGTCAGAAGGATCTGATAGTGGGTCAGTATGTTATCCAGTTCCGGACCCTCTCTTCAGAATTGTCTTGGGGAGAAGAGGCTCTGGTTTCTATCTTTTGGCATGGTCTGTCTGATCGAATAAAAGATAACCTTGTTTCTTCCCAGCTACCAACATCCTTGAATGAGCTCATCACTGTCTGTACCCGAGTGGACATCCGGCATCGGGAAAGAGCCTCTGAATGGAAAGAGGTCTATCGCCCAAAGACGTCTGTTCCCACTCGTTTCAGAAACTCGCCGCCTCCATCTGAGGAGCCCATGCAATTGGGTAGATCCCGCATCACAGACCAGGAACGTTAGAGACGCACGACCAACAATCTCTGTTTCTACTGCAGGGAGTCCGGACACCTTCGACTTCAATGTCCTAAGCGTCCGGGAAATGTGCTCTCCTAACTACGTCTGAGGAGCCTAAGTTAGGGGTGCCACTTCGCTACTCTGCCACAAAAGACTGTACTTTGCCTATTATTTTGACCTTGGACTCTGTCTCCACCAATCTCACTGCTCTTTTGGATTCCGGGGCTGCTGAAAATTTTATATCTCAAGATACTGTGGAAAAGCTAAAAATTTCTACCAAACTACTTTCCATACCGACCTATCTCACAGCGGTAGACGGCATTCGGATACCAGGTGGCACCATCACCCACCAGACTTGTCTTCTTCAACTTCAGACGGGAATCCTGCATTCTGAAACCATCAGGTTCTTAGTCTTGCCTAGGACCACCTTCCCAATCATCCTCGGGTTACCATGGCTTCAGCAGTACAACCCTCACGTAGATTGGTGCTCGTCAGAGATCATCCGCTGGTGCGGATATTGTTTTAAACATTGTCTTGCCTCTGTAAAACCTCATTGTCTAGTTAAAACCACGTCATCATCTGAGATACCTGTACACTACCAAGAATTCACTGATGTATTCAACAAGCAGTCCGCCGAGATCCTCCCACCTCATCGTCCTTGGGAGTGTCCAATTGATCTTGTACCTGGAACATCTCCTCCTAGAGGAAGAACTTACCCTCTGTCTCTGCCTGAAACTCAAGCCATGTCCGAGTACATCCAAGAAAACATTGCCAGGGGCTTCATTCGTCCTTCATCTTCTCCTGCCGGTGCCGGCTTCTTTTTTGTAAAGAAGAAAGACGGGTGGCTCCGCCCATGTATTGATTATCGGGGATTGAACGTTGTCACTGTCAAGAACCGTTATCCATTACCCCTGATTCCAGAAATGTTTGATCGGATCAAAGGATCTACAGTTTTCACCAAGTTGGATCTCAGAGGAGCGTATAACTTAATTCGCATTCGAAGTGGAGACGAATGGAAAACGGCTTTTAACACTCGTGACGGGAATTACGAATACCTGGTAATGCCCTTCGGCCTTAGTAATGCTCCTGCTGTATTCCAAGAATTTGTGAACGAGATCTTCAGGGACTTGCTGAATACATCAGTGGTGGTATATCTCAACGATATACTAATATTTTCTAAAGATTTGACAACTCATCGACAGACCGTCAAGGAGGTACTCTCTCGTTTACGGAAAAATCACCTCTATTGCAAGCTTGAGAAATGTATTTTTGAAACAGATAGTATTTCCTTCCTTGGATTTGTCCTCTCTGGAACCCAGATCCAAATGGATCCAGCCAAAGTCCAAGCAATCTTAGATTGGCCACAGCCCACTACTCTTCGAGGAATTCAGAGGTTCATTGGCTTCGCCAACTTCTACTGCTCCTTCATCCGACACTATTCCATTGTTCTTTCACCCATCACGTCCTTAACTCGGAAAAAGGCTAATCCAGCGAAATGGTCAACACCCAGCCTTCAAGCCTTTCAACAATTGAAAGAAGCATTCGTTACCACCCCAATTCTTCAACAACCGGATACCACCTTACCATTTCTCCTGGAAGTGGATGCCTCTTCAGAGGGAGTTGGAGCTGTGCTCTCCCAGACATTTCCAGACGGGCAGACCCATCCATGTGGCTTCTTCTCTAGAAAGTTCTTACCAGCCGAAAAGAATTACACCATTGGAGAGAAGGAGTTACTCGCCATGAAGTTAGCTCTTCAGGAGTGGAGATACCTGTTGGAGGGAGCTACTCATCCCATTGTGGTCTACACAGATCATAAAAATCTATTGTATTTCAAGACAGCACAATGTGTGAATCCTCGTCAGGCCCGCTGGTCCTTGTTTTTCTCCCGGTTCAACTTGCAACTTTGCTTTCGACCCAGCACAAAAAACTGTGAAAGCTGATGCCTTGACCCGGCAATTCTGTATGGAAGATGTGGAAGAGGATCGTCTCATCCTGGATCCAGTCATGTTGTCCAGTACCCAAATCAATCCTGCTGGAAAAGCCTTTGTACCTTTACTACTCAGGAAAAAACGTATGTCCTGGGCTCATACCTCTCGCTTTGCTGGACATGCCGGCATCACCAAAACATTAGCTTTCATCTCAGAACTCTACTGGTGGCCAACTCTTTGTGATGACGTGAAAGCCTTTGTAAACGCATGCTCCCACTGTGCTCAACACAAAACTCCTCGCAGACTGCCTTTGGGAGCACTACAACCGTTACCTGTACCCAAGTCTCCATGGACTCACGTGTCAATGGACTTTGTCACAGACCTGCCTCCCTGTCGGCAATTCAATACCATCTGGGTCATCGTGGACCGATTCTCTAAAATGGCCCACTTTGTTCCGCTCAAGGGGTTGCCTTCAGCTCCTACCTTGGCCCAACTCTTCGTGTCAGAGATTTTCCACCTGCATGACTGTCCCGAAAAGATCGTGTCTGATAGAGGAGTAAAATTTACCACCCGGTTTTGGAGAGCCCTATGCCAGATTCTGCGTGTCAAGGTCAAGTTCTCCACTGCATACCATCCGCAGACAAATGGCCAGAACGAGCGGGTGAACCAAGACTTGGAAACTTTTATCAGGCTCTACGTATTATCTTTTCAGGATGATTGGGTGGATCTGGTGCCTTGGGCAGAATTCTCACACAACTGCCACTATCACGAATCATTGAATGATACTCCGTTCAAGGTGGTTTACGGGTACCAACCAAGAGTGCCACCTTTCTAGTTGCTCCCCGCCGAATCAGTGCCTGCTTCAGCAACATCTTTGAAAAAATTTACCCAGATCTGGAAGAAGGTGAGATCTGCCTTGGTCCAGTCCTCCAAGAGATACAAGCTTCATGCGGACCGTAAGAGAAAAGCCATCCCTTCTCTTCAGCCCGGGGACCGAGTGTGATTATCATCTAAAAACCTGCGGTTGAAGGTCCCGTCCATGAAGTTTGAAGATTTCTTGGACCATTAAAAATTACTAGGGTCATCAACCCGGTGGCCTATAAATTGGATCTCCCTTCTTATCTCAAAATACCCAACTCATTTCCCATCTCCTTACTAAAGCCCTTGGTACTCAACCGATACTCCTCATCCCTTAAGAAACCATCTAAAATGTCTGGTTCTCAGGATGAAGAGTTTGAAATTAAGGAGATCGTGGATTCCAGGACACGTCATGGGCACACAGAATATCTAATTGATTGGAAGGACTTTGGTCCTGAAGAGCGCGCATGGATCCACGCTGCTGACGCACCTAGATTGGTGAGGAGATTCCTCGCCAAATCAAAGACCTTGATTGGTCGTCCGGAGGCCACCCGTAAAGAGGGGGTACTATCACAAATCGCGGCAAGTCCGCCGGCTGATTGCTGTGCAGGGCTCCAGCGCTGTCTTCTCCCAGAATCTGCCACTATTACAGTGACAGACTCCGCTACTCACCCTGAGGCTGCAGGCATCTGGTCCCGGCGTCTTCCTCGTGGCTTCTGCCGGCAAGTGTGGTGGTGCTCCGGTCCGTGGGCGCCGCCATCTTGAAAATCCCATGTGGCAGCTGTCCACCAATGATACTTACCCTCTTCGGTGCTCCAGCCAATCAATGCGCAGGGCGCACTATTTAAATCCTGCACTATTCAATCCTCACCAGAACAACTAGGTGCCTGGTACTCCTGAATAGCTAACCTGCCTGATTCAGTCCTGATCCAACTAACCTGCCTGATCCAGTCCTGATCCAGCTATCTTGCCTGATCCAGTCCTGATCCAGCTATCCTGCCTGATCCATTCCTGATCCAGCTATCCTGCCTGATTCAGTCCTAATCCAGCTATCCTGCCTGATCCAGTCCTGATCCAGCTATCCTGCCTGATCCAGTCCTGATCCAGCTATCCTGCCTGATCCAGTCCTGATCCAGCTATCCTGCCTAATCCAGTCCTTATCCAGCTAACCTGCCTGACCCAGTCCTGATCCTGCTAACCTGCCTGATCCAGTCCTGGTCCAGTTCCAGTGCTACTCTACAATAACCACAACCCGGATTCTTCTCGTCCACCATCATCTACTCTATAATAACCCCAAACCCGGATTCGTCTCGTCCACCATCATCAGCTATTCTACAATAACCACAACCTGGATTCCTCTCGTCCATCATCACCATCTACAGTTCTACAATTACCATCATCTGGACTTTCCTAATCACACCCATCAGTGTGCTTTCTTATTCACGGACTTTGTTTTCCTATTGCACCTCCAATCCCCTTGGCTCCCTCGCAACCCTGATTCAGAGACTTTACACTATTGTATTTATTTGTTTCCTGTATGCACCCGTCCTTTATTAAACCGGCTCACTTCCAATTCCAACCCTCTCAGTCGCTTCAATCTCTGACACCCGGGACAGATCCCAAACACCCCTTGAACGTGACACCCTACAGTCATACCACCCTGGATATGCCCAATCTCGTCTGATCTTGGAAGCAATACAGGGTTGGGCCTGGCCAGTACTTAATTGGGAGACCCCCAAGGAAGACCAGGTACCGTAAGGATCTCAAGTAAGGATTAGTTGGATTAGTTTATTTTTCTTGTTATATTCTTGTATTTATCCATCTGTCTCTGCCTGACCTCAGAGAGTGGGACACCATGGGAATCCAATCCCTTACGTTTATTGTTCTCTTTTCTTCTTAATGTTTTTTAAGTTTAAACATGCCCAATAATTAGAGGTATTTAAAGTCTGTTACATATTTGAGACAGTATCTCCCTTTTTTCTCCTCTTTTTTTGTATGGTTTTATGATTATGGTTTTATGCTATTTATACCCTATGTTAATGCTCCCCCGTCTAATATGTCCCCTACTCTTGATTTGGAACATCAACCACATCCTACTGAATATGCCTTACCACTCTCCTATGGTACCTTATCTGGCAATATAACCAGAGGTTACTGGGTATAAAGAATATTATGTTCATCAGTTTTTGGGCATTTATTTATCATATTGAGAGCACTATGTTGGGTTGCTTTGTTAGGTGTGTTATGTATGTTATACTAAGCATCCTCTGTTTGTGATGCACTATACACGCAAGTTTGACTTTTTTAACTGATACCCTCACCATAAGCCTTAAGACATTCCGTATTTTTTCACCCTCTTAAAGCGGGGACATAAGTAGTTAAAAGAATCTATCATGTGACTTGATTTCGGTTAATATAGCCAGAGATCTCTGTGTATTGGTAGATGCCATGCTTACTTATTTATCACATTGGGAATACAGTGCCGGATTGTCCGGCCTTTTACGATTGATATATTTGTTATACTGCTAATCCTTGTTTGTAATGTTCACTTTCACTCTTTTATTACATTGAGAGTACTGGGCCAGATTGGCTGACCATTTACAATTGATATATATGTCATGCTGCTCATTCCTTGTTGGTGATGCACTTTACACGTTAGGCTTCAATAACTGATGCCTTCACTATCAGTTTTGAGCAATATAAGAATTGACACTTTTATTTATAACTTTAGCCCTTTTTATAAATAGGGATATATAACTATTCTCCTCTAGTTTACCCCCAGTATATATGTTATATATAGTTTTGACCAAGAAGATCCCTTCAATGAAAAGTTAACTTATGTCACGAACTGCGAGGTTGTGTGGGACCTGTCCCGGGTTTCCAGGGAAACAACAGACGAGCAGGAGTGAAGTAGAATTCAGTGGCTTTAAATAAGGATAGTTGCACAAAACACGGAATAAATGATAATAGTTCGTTGGACAATACCGGCTTCAGTTTGATGTAGGAATGTCCAAAAGGTAGTGGAATAGAGTGGCCAAGATAAGCCGGACAAGGGTGAGGGGTGAATGTCCAGAGGGTAGAAGATTGGTGGCCGAACTATGCCAGACTTGAGTAGCTGAGTAGCTTGATAGCTGGATAACAGGGTAGCTGGGTAGCTGAATAACAGGGTTACTGGGAAGCTGGGTCAGAATCAGGAACAGACTGGATCAGGACTGGAGTCAGAAGCAAGCTGAATCAGGACTGGAGTCAGAAGCAAGCTGAATCAGGACTGGAGTCAGAACCAAGCTGAATCAGGACTGAAGTCAGAAGCAAGCTGAATCAAGACTGGAGTGAAGACAGGACTGGACTAGAGTGAAGACAGGACTGGACTAGAGTGAAGACAGGACCGGACTGGAGTGAAGACTTGCGCCGGACTGGAGTGAAGACTTGCGCCGGACTGGTGTGATGAGTTGCGCCGGACTGGCGTGCTGGGTTGCTGGAAAGGACTGGACCGCAAGGCTGCTGAACTGGAGGTTGCAGGACCGGACTTGACAAGGTTGCTGGACCGGACAGCTGTAGCTTAGCTGGATCAGGATTAGCTGTAGCTCAGGTTAACTGTATCAGGATAGCTTTAGCTCAGGAAGACCAAGTTGATCTGGGCACAGCATGAACTGTGCACAGAGTTTAAATAGTCCGCCCAGTGCACAGATTGGCTGGAGGAATCATGTGTGTGCAGAGGAGCAACTGAGTGGTTACTGGGAATCACCTGACAGGAGGCAAGATGGCGACGCCCATGCATCAGAGACAGGGTCGGACTGGGGCATGAAGGGCCCACCAGAGAATACTGTGATGGGGGCCCACCACATAGTCAATGGGTGTGGTCAAAAAGTCATTGCCGGAGGATGCTTGTATCAATGAAACTTGAAAATAAACTGTTTCATCTGTGTGAAAAGCGTTATATTATAAATTTTCAGTTACAGTGACCCATATAATTACTGTGAGTATCCTACTGAACACAAGGCAGAGAACATACTACTGTACATTACACATCCTAGTTATCACCATATAATACACATTGCATCCTAGTTATCACCATATAATACACATTTCATCCTAGTTATCGCTATACAATAAACATTGCATCCTAGTTATCATCATATCATACACATAGCATCCTAGCCTAGACCATACATTACACATTGCATCCTAGTTATCACCATATAATACACATTACATCCTAGTTACTGCCATATAATACACATTGGATTTTAGTGACTGCCATACAATAATAGTTTTGTCATTAGCAGTGTGGTCTACATATAAACGTTGTTTGTTAAGTTTTGTCAAGTGTGGTCTACATATAAACGTTGTTTGTTAAGTATAACGGCACTGTACCATTTCTATACATATTTTATGTGTATGTATATGTATATACATATATTTTATCAAAATAGCAACTTTATTAAAATGAACAGGACAGGAAAAATAATATAAAAGTAATAATCTCAATGTACCCATGTGATTATATAGAATAGAAAAAAAACTTTACTGGGCTACATCCAATTAAAGCAAATTTATGAAAGTAAAACTATATGAGGCATTAACTAATAAAGTATAAAAATCTACACATACCTCCTCCTTCTGTTTGTTTCTCTACAGCCATCCAATATTCTTCTCCATGTGTGTGTTTCTACAGTAGTCTAATCTCCCCTCCATGAGTCTCTCTAAAGCCATCCAATCTCCCCC
>WWET01006307.1:20105-39001 GCA_011038615.1 Limnodynastes dumerilii
TCGCTCCTCCCCCGCCGCACAGGAGAAGAGCAGCGGCGGGACTACAGGGAAGGTGGCCGGGGATGCGCTGCAGTGAGCACAGAGCCATCCCCGGCCACAAACAGCTCTGCAGCGCGGGGGGGGTGCAGGCTTCTAAGAGAAGTCTCCACCCCCCTGCAAAAAGGGGTGGAGCTTACAGACACCAGGGCCCACCGGGGATTTCCCCGGCTCCCCGGTGGGCCAGTCCGACGCTGATCAGAGATGTAATGAAGCAGATGCCTAATCCCAGACACAAACACACATGCTGTAATGTAGACCTTTGCAGGAACCTCTGGAGGGCTGGAGAGTGGCACATAGTGGGGAAGCTGCTGCCAGACTGCTTGTGGTCAGGTGAGTGTGGCGCTTGCCGCCGCAGACCGTGACAACTTAGTATTTGCAGGCTATTAGGACCTCTTTTATTTAGTAAGACACTATACTATTTCATTTTTGTCTTACGCATTCACTATATGCAACTCACTTTCATATTTATAATATCGTATTTCTTAATTTCTTGCAATGGTTATCCGTTGATTCGAGAGACCACACAAAATATGTTAAAAACATTTTTTGATTTTGAGCCTGTCGGGCATGTATATGTGATAACCCGTTTCCACTTCCGGATATTCTGTTTGCCGTTACCATGGGAATCCGGATCTACAGCCTCAGCCGCCCTCCTTGTGCGATGGCGCATCCGGACCTGCCGCGTCAGACTCGCCCTCGAATCAAAGTCTGTCTTCAATGCGGATTTGGACTTAAATAAGGACATTGGGGCAGATCCAGAACAATGCTTGTGAGCGAATTTACGCGTGGCGGACACGTAAAATCGCGTTTTGGTAAGTACTGCGCATGCGCACCATAGAAAATACACTCATGTAGCGTAAATGTGAACGTATGAGCCATTCACGTATGTGTCGCGTAAATCCTTACTTGTGGGCATGCCAAATTTACGTGAGTCAAAAATACGTCTGAAATACGCTAAGTAGGCGGGGGTTTGTATTTAAAGTATACAGTATGGGCGTGCTTAGCTGCGTAAATACGTGTTGCACCTACGTACGTGAGCGGATGACATTGGTTACGTGGGCAAAAGTTAAGGTAAGGTTTGAAAAGCGGATCTCTGACAAAATACGTACATTCAAGGGGTGTGCCAAGGGGAGTGTATAGAAGGTACGCATGTGTAAATACGCTACGTGAGTAAACGTATTGCAAGCGGAGTTCTGGATCTACCCCCTTGTTACCATTCCACCATAAGCTTTGATAAAGGACACGTCTGTCCGAAACGCGTCAGCTATGGAGCTTTCTGGTGTATGTGGTTTTGCTTACCTTGCCCCTCGTGCCTACATTGTTTACATCCGGCCCCCTGGAGCTCCTTTCTGCTGCCTGCCTGCACGTGGTGTCTGACATCCGCAGGGCACGCTATACCACTACTGGTTTTTACACTGTAATGAGTTGTGTTTTAAAAAAAAAAATTTTATGTTGGTTTTTTTGTGAATACTAATATGTATTAAAACTATTTTGTTTTTATCCCCGCTTTCTGAGCGTCCTTTACCTAGGCTTTAAAGGCATCCAAACGGTTAAGACTGTTGGACTACAATTAAAGGGGTTTTTTCACTCATTTACCACACTTGCTTGTTATGCCAGCGCTGCTCCCTAGCCCTTTCCTTTATTTTCCTGTTAAATCTGCCTCTCCCTGCACTTTAACATGGCTGTGCCTAATTAATTTTATATTCTGGAGCAGCCCCTGTATCTTTATTATTATAGTTTAAATAAAACAAACAATATTTTGGCAAAACATTAAAATAGGAGCTTGTATTAGGTAAACAACTTCACAAATTGTTAACACTATCAAATGTACCGGTAAGTATTACAGAATATGGGCCTGATCCAGAGGTAAGCATAAGATTGGCTTTTCAACGCCTGATCCTGGATCGGGCGTCCGTAGCAGCGCCGTAGGGACGCTGGAGGGGACGTCCTCCAGCGTCCCTACATTAAGGTTAGTGCAGGTGGGCGGGGGGAGGTAGGTAAATGAGGGTAGGAGGGCGGGCTAAGCGGCCATACACTCCTGTGCGAGCGTATGGCCTCTTCCTTACGCCGGCTGAAGTTAGGGTAGCCTTCAGCCGGCGTAAGCGAGGGTAAGTACGCTGTGGGCAGGGGGAGTGTCAGGGGGAGTCAGCGATGTAACGCTGAGTGTTAGTACGCTCAGCGCTACATCGTACCTCTGGATCAGGCCCTATGTCTCTCCAAAATTACTAACACAATTACTGATGATTATCACACTGAAAATATCATCATTTTTACCAAGAGGTGAAAGGCAGAATTATTGCTAGTTTGGTCACCTAAAAGCATCAGTCCTGTTTTATTTTTCTTTAATCAAAACTATATTGTGTGATGTTAACATTTAGTGTTTTCATTTAGGACCAAAAAACCAAAGCTACCTAACAAGTAGTTATTCCTTGTAATGAAATCCTAGGCTAGAATATACAGGATCATTAAGAAATGCAGCTTTAAATGGCACAAAGAACAATAATGTCATCTTTACCTTTCCAATAAACATAGTGAGGTCGATCCATATTTCTGTTTTAGATGCAATCAGATTCCCGAGTAAAAGTTTTGGATAGATCCACAAGCTCCTCTCTTGTCAGCCCCACTGTCCTACGCATAGGCGTAGCTAGATGCCATAGCACCTGAAGCAAGTGTATGTCGGGGTGCCCCCCACCAAGTAAGGATTGGGTATTCTACTGTACAGTGCTCTTCCAGTTATATCACCTGAAACACAGCAGTAGACTATTCTGGAAAAGGGTTTCTTAAAAGCAAAATAGAATATCTTTAGTAATAAATACATAAATAAATACACCCATTCTCATTATTATATTTATTCTGTGCATCATCTCCCCCTTATTATCTCCACCTGCTATTCATCATCTACCTCCTGCCCATTCTTTTCATCATTTGCCCCTGCAGATTCTGCGCATAATTTCCCCCATCCATTTTCTCTTCATCATCTTCCCCAGTAGACTTGGTACATAGTTACCCAATCGTTTTCATCACCTCTTTATTCTTTTCCTCCTCTACCCATCCAGAGTCTATTGACCATTTCTCCATTTTTCTATCTTCTTATAATTTTCCCAGTTTTTGCAGAAAACATACATTACAACTGTTATGCTCTTTCCCCTCTCTTGGATAAATCTGCGGCTCTGCTAGTCATACCTGTGGCATCGTGACATCACATGCACAGCGCAGCTAAACAGTGTTATTGGAGCTGGCACACTGTCGGAGATGGACTGTCAGAGTCAGCTCCCTCTGTTCTTTTGGGCGCCCGGAGCTTGTGCTCCGCCCGCTCCCACTGATTCCCAACAGCTAGTACCTAGTATCCTGATTTTTCTGACTGAAACATGCAAAAATAACTGGAATTGTAGAAGTTTAGATGAGTACACATTAAGAAAGAACACCTATACTGTACATTGTACTAAGAGGGATGGCCCACTTGCAAATGCACCCAGACCTTCAGAAGGTGTTAGAAATGTCAGGTAACCTGATGGATGTAGAGAAAACCAATAGAAGCTGTGGAAAAAAATTGGATGTCTAGGGGCCAGATTTACTAAGCTGCGGGTTTGGAATCTGGCCCTAGGTGCAGCCCAGTAAGTGAGTTGCCCATGAGACTATATACTAATACATTTAAAGATGGTGCAAATTAGCATTTTGCAGGCAGGACTTCACTTATGAGAGGGGTGACACGGGGCAAAGCTTCCTCAGGGCCCCCCTCACAACCAGCATTCAGAGTTTAGTCACCCCGGCTTTTACAGAGTCATTTACATAGCCACAACCATCTGCTACACTATATTAGTTGCATACTGAGGCTCTGTAGATACTGCCAGGGGGAACTAGCAGCAGGGATAGGTTGGAGCCACTAACCTTTAGTACAGATAGCGCTTTTGGCTAACCTCAGCTGGGGTGTGGGTCCCCGCTTAGAAAGTCTAATTTTCGAAAAATCAGACTTCTCCCAGCCAGTTGTGAACTGACTGGGATTTCGATTGCTAAGCCTCGATGAAGCATAGCAATCGATCCACGGAGCTCCGAAATCTCCGTTCAGCTAAATGGTAAGTAAAAATAATCCCTTCCCTAATTCTAACCCTAACCCTCCTTTCCTGGCAGCCTGACCCTAACCATCCCTCCCCTGCAGCCTGACCCTAACCTTCCCTCCCCTGTGGCCTGACCCTAACCCTAACACGTACAGATAGTTTACTCACCTGTTCCTGGTCCGGCGATAGCAGCGGCGGAGGTGCAGCGGAGGGATATCGCAGACGGCGGAAGGATAACGGTAATTGCGAAAGTGAATGGGTAAAGTATGCAGAAAGGCATACTCACCCATTCACTAAAAAAAAGTAGAAAGCGGTAAGTATTCCAAAATGGGACTTTCGAAAAGAAACATTCGAAAGTTCCATTTTCGGCAATTAGACTCTCGTATCGGAAAGTGTAACCGCCTTAGCTGCTATTACTCCCCAACAGGAACATATACAGAGCCGCGTCACGCAACTAATATAGTGTAGATGGTAGCTGCAGCTCTGTAAATGAAGGGATATGGGTGAAAAGCCTTGGTTCAAACCCCCTAAGGGCGATACTGTTTGCAGGAGTCACAAAAAGACTTCAAAAGAAGAGCTTTTTGTTAAAATAAAATATTAAGTTAATATTTAATATTCAGCATTTAACATGATATGGCATCAGCATCTTCCTACTTATACAAATTACATCAGTGATTTATGTTTCACATGTTAAGTATTGATACCAATTCTTAATGACCACTTCAAGTATAATAGTCGTCAGAAAACACTGAGGGCTGTGTTCAATTCCTTTAAGTGCAACGGTTAATGTTCCATTTACTGTCAATAACACAAGAGCAGAAGTTCCAACTAAGCCCCCTAAATTGAGCAGGTGTGAGATTGAAAAGTGACTCATTGCTACAGAACATTAGATACACTCCAGTGTCTGAAATGTCACACTTGTTATTCTTCTCTGTCTATGGAGAGCAGTGGTCTCCTCCTCCACCCTTACCCATGACACTCATGAAGTCACCACATTAGTTTCTCATTGCAAAACAGGGCACAGTGGCAAACCTATGAAATTACAATTCATCTTCAGTTAGAGAAACTAATGTTCTCTAAGAAGATACAATATGAAAAGGTCACAATCTTACATGCAGAAATAAAGCTAAATATTAGCAAACCAAAAATAAAAAAAAAACTTAAAAATAATTGTAATTGAATGCTAGTGTAATATTATTATGTTCAAATTAGTTTTAGAACAAAAGTTCCCCCATTTGTGGTTAGTTCGTCTATAGTATGGGAAATATACATACAAACAGTACTGAATTCACAGATCTGATGAGTAAACTAATTTCTACTACAAAATAATAATAGTAGAGTAAAATAATACTTAGAATACTGTTATGATCTGGGAAGGCACTGCAATATGAATAACATGTGCGAGGCTGCATATAGCCATGATATGCTTAATTAAATTTTATATTGCTAAAGAAAAAAAAGCCTCACTGCGTTCGAAAAAAATAGTTAGTGGTAGTGGGCTGGATCCAGACTTAAGTAAGTGCTTGAAATTAGTTATTCCTGGGCTAAACCATGTTGATTGCAGGGGGAGTATGCATGTGGACAACAACACTTCCTGTCAAGGGAAGCAAGAAATCTCTGAAATCTAAAATATCTTATTGATGGGAAGAGTTCAGATGTTTAACAAGAGACATAATAAACCTCCAACATCCTCACCAGTTCTTCAATTTAGAGACAAAACATACCTGAATTTATTAATTGTTTGTTATATAGCACATTACCATTTGAAACAAACATTATAAAACAAAACTGGAAAATAACAGACAGACAGGGGGGTAAAGGGGCCAGCTTGCAAGCTATAGGACAGTAGGGAATGTCCCATAATAACCCCAATGTATTATGACCCTATGTAATACTGATGAAATACGGGCTACAACTGTCCAAACAGTCATTCCCATAAGTGAAATTTTATGGAAAACTATATTTATATCAGACATCAACATTACTATAATGGTATAGTCATATTGTATTTTATATATACTATGCTGTCCATCCCTAATCTGTATGTCTACTGTATTTCGTTGTATTTTGTACGGCGCTGCGGACACCTTGTGGTGCCTTAAAAATAAACGATAATAATAATAATAATGGATAATGTAAAGCTATTAATATATTACACGGAACAGGATCCAGAGTTTGAAATATACAGAAAAACAGGTGAAAAGTTACACTTTTAAATTTGAACAGAAAGGCAAATTGAATCTGTTAAAAACAGAATTAATGTTAAGAATTACATTTTTTTGACTCCCCATGAAATTTAACTTGGTTTTGAACAGGTGCAATATTCCAACAGTTTTCCTCCCAGTTTTAAATTTGGATCTTGCCCATTACTCGTTTTACTACTATACCAAAATTAACTACCAAACTTTATTTATACAAAGTGATAAATGTTCAGTAATGCGCTCAGCAAAAGTAATGTTAAGTAACAACACCAAGGATTGTCATGCAAGTCTTTTTACTCTTACACCTGATACTGAATTATGATCCAATACATACTTTTTCTGGAACTCTTCACGCCACATTACATATGATAAAGTTGTGCACACCACCAAATTCTTGCTGAAACTACTAGACAGGAGACATCTCTGTGGGTGCTTGGAAATTTGTTATATTAATCACCATGGACCATATTCACAGATCTGGGTGACAGATCCGCACCTAACTCACCTGTCCTGCCCCCCAGTTTTTAGGTACCTTTTGGCACTTACAGTTGCCATAGGGCTACCTTAACTATCTGTGCAATGTCCGCACGGACATTGCCTCTCCCCGTCTCCTCCCTGCCCTCCCCGGCTAATCTAAATACCTCCCACTTCTACCTAATCCCTCCCCGAGGCAGCATTACAACGCCATTTTCTACTTAAAAGACTCCAAGCCTAGTTAAGGAAGGAATTTTGTGTAAAGGAAGTACTACGCATTACAAAGGATACGCACCTAAGAAGGTGTGAATATGGGCTCATGTCTTTGCTTGGCATAAGTGAATCATGAGCATATAAGCGCTACATTGCTTGCTCTATTAATGCTACAATATTATTTAAAAACTTTCCTATAGCAGGTATACCTTGTAAAAAAAAAAGTTATAGGGAACAATTACAGCTTCTGGAGATTCTTCAGTATAATTTGTAATCCATATTCTTCACTATCTGTGCAGTTTCTGTAGATTGACATTATACAATTAGACTATGGGGCTGATCCAGAGTATGAACCGAATGTAGACTTCCATATAGGAGTCATTTTCTGATCTCAAGGATTTTAGAAATTGACTTTTTGCCACAGCCCATGCACTTTCATTACGAATCTGTATCTTGTAAATCCAGACTTCCATTACTAATTGCGTCTCCGCAGTATTTCCAATGTCTTTCTGACCGAGCGCTAATAGGAAGATCTAATATACTGCATAACTTTATGTTTACTCTATAAATTACAGTTGAGCTAGGAAATATCACCTCAGTTCTGTTTGCACAGTTTGCATGTGTCCCATTCATTTGACAGGGTGTACAACTGCATTTGTCTTACCCTTACTCAAACTCTGGATAAGCCCTTTTATCTAGACCTAAATACTCTTGTAGTATCTATAGAGTGTAAGTCATTATTTTTACTCAGCCTCATTAGGGAAGTGACTAATCTACATGATAAATAATCGTTGGACGGTGCACAGGTTCTCAGTCTAGATTTTTAACAAAAAAATATTTCATTGTGGGAGATTCCTGAAATTAAACTTATGCGGTCGGAAGTCTCCAAATGATCACGCCGGCAGAACCTCCCATTCACACTAATGGCATATACATTATACAGCATAGCATCTGTTGAATAGTCCCCACAGCCGTAACAACGTCGCTATAGAATGCAATTTACACGTCATTCCAAAGCCGTCAGGACAGGACTACGGGCGAGTGAGTGGGTGTGACCGCGTCATCAGCGCGCTGACGTCAAGCGCCCCCACACATATACACAGGCTGCCAGCAGGTCTATGGAAATCCTCACCCACAGATTAATACGTACAGTACAGTGTCACTGCTGCACTCTTTGTTTGAGAACCACAGCTGTACCGAGGCAGTACTCAATTTAAAGGGAAGGAGACACAAGTGTTTAAGCAGAAGAGATAAATATAGCTATTCTTTGCAATTTTGTAGCATGACAAAAGGTAGTTATTAATTGAAGAGTGCAAATATAGAGTCTGATCCAGAATTTATAACATTACGCAAGCAGCATGCTTCAGCAACTCCGTGTGTACGGAAATCACTCCTAAGTCTGGATCAGGCCAATAGTGTGCAACTCTTAATGCTGTTAATATTTTACATTTATAGCTACCATGATTCTTTTAAAATGAGAACACGTGATTGCAGGTGTTATTTATATATATACGGTGTATCGTCCCTCAGACATTTGTGGTTGAATCTATTTCGGGGGAAGTTTTGTAACTTCCTCTGATTACTCTACAATAATAACACTAACATTAAGACAATGTTACATGTATAATATGTATAATATGTAGTATATTACAGTGCATATATATTCGTGTCTGCCATATAGGTCAGGTGGATGCAGCACTGAATAGAGTTTACTTACATAATCATGTAAGATTGGTACACAATACAGTACTTTGTCAAATGCTGGAATGCACCATTAAACCACCACTACTGTTATATGTCTAGATTGCATACAACTTTCCAAACCTGGGGAAAATAAAAACCCTCAGAAGCTGACACTACCTGGTTCTTGGGGAAAAAAAACTTAAAAAATAAAATGCAGAAATGTTTGTATTCCAAGGGAAAAAAAACATTTTTTATTAACATTTTTGTTAATTGTAGATAAAGTAGATTGTTCTAGATAGTTTTGAGTACCTTTGCATTTATTAACTTTTTTTTTTTTTTACCATTTATATAGTTTTTATTCTAAAGAGAGTAGAGATTTTTAGACCAGAGTGCTTTGTTTTGCACTTGAAAGACATTGAGGATTTCCCAGAAACCTCCCCCACCTCTTAGTAAAACCCTAAAACTTCCCCTGAAAACCAACACTGAGTTTCCACTTGTTTTTAGATTTGCTGACTATCTTTCAGCCTTCTAATGTACTATTATAGCCATCAAATGACGTTTATGGTCTATACGTGGTAAAACGTTTACATGTTCTCCTATATCTAGTTGTCAGAATCACTGTGGTATTGTTTAGTTACAGATGTGTTCGTGTAATAGTAAATTGTAACAGAGAATTTCTGAGTGTGGATAGCTGCATAGTATTATTACTTGTTCCAAATACCAATTGATATTCAATAAAATTGTTAGTAAATGTAATATATACATAGTATCCCTTGTGTTGTATAGTCAAAGATATTTCCACTGAAGATAAAAATGGTCATGTGCATTCATTAATAGTTGATCTCAGGTTCTAAGACTTATAGGCTCCCTGACAAAATACATTTTCTATTCAGCTGTGCTCATCTACTTTTTATTTTTTACTTTTGTTTTATAGATAGATATATTTTATATTTTTCATGCCATAAAAACCCTGTTTTTCCTGCAATGTAATTACAAACAAGACCATGATAAACAGGCACAGATCTTTAGTCTACCTCAGCTTTATAGTTGGCACCATGCATTATGTCAAATCCAGATTTACACTCAAATATTCACATTCATATGGTGAAGCATAATGGAATAAGAAATACGCCCTCCAGATGTTATGCAAGTTTTACGTTAACTTAGTTTCATATGCCATTTATTGTACAGTGTATGATGGGTATCCCACACTCGTGTGGATCAGCGGTCGTATGTACAGCTGATCCGCATGCTTTTGTTAAGGTAGTCTTTAAAGCCCGCAAGAGATAGGGAAGTGACAAGGGGCGTTCACTCCCCTCTCTGTTGGATGGACAAATTCCCTTCACATATGGAAAGCGTGCAGAAGTCTGGATCCGGTTCCTCATTTTTTATACCACTCTATCTATCATTTAGCATTGTATGTGGCACAATGCATGCAGTTATTCAGCTAAAAAAATCCAGTTAATTCCAAAAGTGGCCCATCAGTTATCCGCTGGATTTATACATTGAGAGGCAGTGTTAAAAAAAATAATAGCTATAAATGAGATTTTTTTAACTTCTACATTTAGAGCTGCATCTTTGCAGCTCTGTTCTTTTTCAGGGTGAGTTTAAGCAGCATCTATATTATACTTAATATGCTACAATATATACTTTTTTACAATAATTGAACAAATCCATAGCATAACAATTGTGATAGGTTCAACTCTCTTTGTAAACCTGAGGTCTACTCGATATTTCAACTGAAAAGGTTAACACTATGAACAATGAATGTACACTAGGAATAGGATAGGTCTGGTTATATAATTTTATCATGCATTGAGGTTTGGCAGTCTATATGGAAGATAGGAGCAAGGCCGACGCTATGCGAGGAATGCGGTGCAGGACTGCACCATGCTGAACAGGCGCCACTCCCCCACCCCCCCCCGCTCCCCAGCACCGGTCTGATCCCTTGAATGAATGCCGTTGTTAAACATTATAAGGTGCTCTCACTGTGAGAACGCCTTACAGTGTTTAAAAGTGGCTTTCGGCAGTGCCTCCAGCCCTCCTCCTGTGTGAAGTTGAATGATGCTTATGTGACCACCGGAGAGGTGAGTAACCCTCTCTAGGAACTTAGATCTTAGATCTAAGATCTTGAGATGAGACACTTTGTAAATTCAGCGATCAGCCCGCCCGCATTCATAAGAGCGGGCCGGCGATCGGGGTAGGAATGCTAATGATCACCATGGTTTCCATGGCGATCATTGCATTAGTAAATGGTGATGCCTTCATTTTCATGAGATAAAGACCGTTTTCAGGTGAAAACGGTCTTTATCTTCTGAAAATAAAGTTATCACCATTTAGTAAATGGAGCTCTATATGTTTCAAAAGGCGTTCTTCTGGTATGATATATTCTATTGCCTGGCGATGATATTTAATTAAAGTTAATGCACCATGAATCGCCCCCTTTATTTTCTTTGTTTATGCTAGTTCTGTTGGATCGGGGCAAAGAACCAATTATGTAAGGAGAGGAGCTGCGGACCAGATTGGAGTTCTGTTTCTGGGAAGACAACAATGAACACTGTGTTGACTTAATACATTTGGGATAAACACCTATGGACTGAGCCCTAAGTACATATAGGTAACATTATATAAATGATTCAGTACACACTCTTACACTCCTATGCGACACACACATATGTACTTAACGAAATGGCACGTAGATAGTGTAAAGGAGTTACTATGTATGCATAGTAGCTCTATTCTTATAACTGCACACTTAAGAGTCAATGGGCCGGATCCAGAACTACATCCGTCTTCCACAGAAGACCGCATATACGCAATCTATGTATCGAAACGATACGCAGATTACGTACAATAGCTACTACGCATGCGCATTAGCTACTGTTTATTGAACTACGTCCGTCTGTGAAAGACGGACGTAGTTCTGGATCCGGCCCAATATTCTTAAGTGAAAATCCAGCCCTTTATTGGTAAAAGATTAAATAAAGGTATTACCCGTGTCCAAATGTGAACAGGTCACACACTTTGTGCACTTCCATGTTAGAAAATTCTTGTTGTGATTTTGAATATTATTCCAAACGGCATTCTTGCACAGGACGTCTTTTAGATTTTTACCATTTGTGTGACTGGGTAAAAGGGAAAATTGGTTAACAGTAGTCAATGAGAAGTCCATTGAGACTACTGACCAAAGAGATTTCACAGCATGTTTGCAAAAGAAGGATAAGTGGTTATACCGTGTAACCCAGGAGATATTTGTAGGAAGTTTCTTCTTTGAGTTCGACTGGAGTAGGTTTGACCGATGGACCGTGTTCCCACTATCTTTAGCTTGCTGCAGACGTTTGGGACTGTAGCCTTTCCTGGCGAATTTGTCCAAGACCTGGATATATATGAAAGGGTTAACATTTTTAGGTCAAATCACTGGTCAGTTATTGATAGACCACAACACAGTTTAAATTTGTCCCTCCTCACAGCAAACCTGTTACCCTCCCTGTTTCAGTATATGTGCTCATGCTTTAATATGTCTCTTCCTTTGAAGAAATCCTCCTGTACCTGGCTAAACACACTGATAGTTAAAGATGACTATCATATCCAGGGCTGGATTAAGGTTTGTGGGGGCCCCTGGGCAACTAACTTGTGGGGGCCCCTGCGCATATTACATTTTTGGAATAGTGTGTCACATAAGAGTGTAAGAGTGTGCACTGAATCATTTATATAATGTCACCTATATGTACTCAATCCATAGGTGCTTATCCCAAATATCCGAAAATCTAAATTGTATTTATAAATAAATAAAATATGAATTCAAAGAACCAATATATAAATTATAGTGACAGACTAGAATAAAAAAGGAGCCTTTACTAAGCATTCTTTGCAATTGAAGCCGGAACTCCATTTTATTGTGTTTTCACTTGCCTATTACAAAGGATACTTGGCAAAGGCACTATAAATGAATTGGTGTTTTTAATACATTTTTGTAAATTATTCAAAATAAAACATTTACGGTATAAGAGTATAGCCTTTTTTTCATTGTAAAGGCTTCTACAAGCAATAAAAAAAAGATGAATTAAATATTAATTAACTAAAATATTAATAAAAAATACTGTATTTAGCAGCATTTTTTTTAAATAAAAGAATGTTTTTCACTATTAATTGTAAGGTTTCTGTCACTGTGCCACCTATTATGCCTCAGGTTTTCCCATTATTCTCCCCAATATACCCCTATCTGCCACTGTCCCCTCTATATGCCCTTTCCTTACTGTTCCCTCTTTTATATCTCTGTGCTGCACTATTCCCTCTATGACACTTCTGTCTCCCCCACTGTTCCCTCTATACTACTCTCACCACTGTTTTTTTGAGCCTATCCCCCATTGTTCCTAGCACAGTCTCTCATTTAATTTACTTCTAAGCTCTCATCCCTGTCCCTCTTCTTTTTTTGACTTACCTCCAGGGCGGCCACTCCTATTTCCGCTATGGTTCCCCTATGGTGCCCCCTGATCATATTCACTTCTCATCCCTTTGCTTTAAACTATACACGTCGGATAGGTGCAAAGCTGACACAATTGCATATTTGCATATACTGTACAATTCCCATAGATAAAACCATTGCCATAGAACTGACAATCTTATTCTCTCGTGTATGCCTGTTTTCTAGCTATGTGCATTGGAAACAACAATTCATACTGCCACTGAAACCGAACTGTCTTAGTCTTGGTCAATACAAAATAAAAATAGTAACACACCTCCAACTTTTACCAGTTTTAAACATGGATCTGTATGGACTGAGTTTTATGTACACATTGCCAAAAGTCAAGAGAGGTCAATAAAATTTCCTCTTTGCTTGTGATCAATGTTCCTCTGTGATTTGTTACTACTTACAAAATAAAGAAATATTTTATTTTATGACCATTTTATGAATTTGTTATATTTCAATTACAGTGTTGCAACATTGCTGCATTTGTTTATGCACAATTACTAACTAGATAATTATTCTATTTTTTTTCATTGTCTTGATCTCCCTAATGTATTTATGGGATTGAGCAGTAATAGGCCAGTTGCAGCCATCTAAAATGCCTACTGACCTGTGCTGATGTTATTTATTTGTTGTACATAGTAAAGCTTGTGTAAGAATTTGGCTTGTATGGTATTACATATTGATATATTTATTTGATTAAAATCAATAATTGTTTTAACTTATTAAAGAAATGTAATGTGATTTCCTTAGGATTAATGGAAGGACACAACATGTGCCCACTGAAATTTTTAAGGTTGTCCATGACATTGATAAAGGGACACAAAGGCAATTTTACTCTTCTTGACACCTGCTGAAAAGCCGATCTAACATCTGCCCGGCGTACCTAAGGAAACGCCCGATCGTGGCATCCGTAGCACCAGCGTAGTTACTACACTGAGGATAGTGGAGGAAGGAGGGGGGAGGGAGGGTAATGAGGCTGGGAGGGCGGCGTTATCGTACTAACGCCGCCGTCCCAGCGTATTTACACTCCCTTATGCTGGCTGAAGTTAGGGTAGCCTTCAGCCGGCGTAAGGGAGTGTAAATACGATAGGCCAGGGGGAGTGTCAGGGGGAGTCCCACGATGTAACGCTCAGCGCTACATCGTAGGTCTGGATCAGGCCCATTGTCACTGCACACATACTACTGTAGTCAGGTTATACTTGATGTGGTGACTTGCAGATACAGGAAACTAGAAAACAATGCTTCGGGTATAGTTTGGTTTGCCCAATGATTAGACTTGCCTTGGATCATCCCAGTAGGCCTGCCATCTGAGGTGATGTTCTCAGGTCACTTTATTGGAAAATGAAATATACTGCTGTCAGTATAGAACAGTGTTATTGTGATCTGGATTAGTCTCCTGTAAAGATTCTTTATATCTTTTAACAAGAACATTTGTTAGCCACAGTATTCATTTCACAATAATAAACCACAAGAGTAATAGACAATAATAGTTGTGCAACTGCGCAACATATATCATTACATATTTATGCTCTTATTTTAAGTGATTCAGGTTTTCTTTATTGTTGTGCTTATTTATGGCCCAAGAACTTGAGACCTTATGGCATTCATTACTTTGCTGTAGGGTGTACATTAAGCATAACTCGTATATTCTGAGATATGATAATGAATAGCAGCTGTTCCATCATTTCCTACAGCTTTACCCTGTTTCATTTTTATAAAAAAAAAGTAATTCAGAACTTGCCCTTTGCTGTATTCTGTATCGCTGAAGATTCTCATAAAACGTTTAGCACTTAAGTAGTGCAAATAGTTACTGTAGTTAATTGTGGTTGTTTAATCACAAGAAACAAGACAGTGGTGGAAACAAAATTCACATAAATGCTAGGATATTAAGACTGATTTTTAGGCAGGTTATTCATCATATGCTTCAGGAACAATTTTATTGTTGCAAAAAAAAAAAACAGTTTTTACCAGTCCTATTTATTTTAAAAAACTCTCTTCTCTACAGTATGGGTAAAATAGAATTGCAGATGGGACTGCTGTATAGAGTAGACTAACATCTTTCCTGAAAAAGTTTTGGCAATCGATCCCCGGGGCACCGAACACGGTGCTTTGATAGGTAAGTAAAAAATAAACTACCCTTTCATTAATTCTAACCCTAACACTCCCTTCCCCACAACCTGACATTAATATTCCCTTCTCTCTAGCATAACCCTAACCCTCCCTTCTCTATAGACTAACCCTAAGACCCCCCCTCCCCACAGCCTGACTCTAATCTTCTTCTTCTATAGCCCTAACCCTCTCTCACCAAGAGCCTAACCCTAACCCCCCCCCCACCACTAAACGTCCCAACCCTAAGTCCCCAACGGTGGCGCTTCCGAAAGTGAACTCACATCTATGTATGCCGATCACTCATCCATTCATAAAAAAAAAAAAAAGAAAAAAAAAAAAGAAAACGGCTGCCATTCAATATAGAGACAGCCGAAAAAGAACCCGACCCCTCATTTAAATGGCTATTGGCGGGGATAAGGCCATTGTAAATGAAGAGTCAGCCTCTTCAGTGTACTTACTGATGTATGTAATTTAGTTACATACGTCTGTAGGTACGCTATTGGAACATCTGATGTTCCGAGACAGGGGACTTACACAAATGACTTGCGTAAGTCCCCTGTCATATCTAGGTCTGGATCTAGCCCACAGACCTCAAGGTCTTGTGAAATATATGTTCCTTATGTGCCAGTGTTAGGGACCCACAGGCAACTCTTTTAGATGTCACGAGCCCCCTTAGTTCTATCTGGTCTATATGTGTCCTCCCAACTCAATGTTTTTGCATATTTTAAAAGCCTGCCATACTGAGCACATCAGCATATCAGGCCCTTCTAGGCTATCAGGATTACCTGCACAGGCCTGGTATGACGATTTGCTCAGTATGGCAGGTGTTTCATAGTAAATTTGTTGTGTCAAGTCTTTCACTGGGACCTTCATCAGCTGGCTTTAACAAAATCCTGATGTTCATAGAGTTGTCTGATTCTCTTTCCAGATCCTGCTTAGGACTAGCTAGCATGCATTGATCACCGTACAATATGTTTTCTGGTGTGAACACCAGGGTTTCTGTATGGCCTACTTCCTTTTGTCTCGTTTTCTCTCTTCTCTGAGTTCCCTTAAAAGTTTAATAGAATGACCTTCTTTTCTCAGGCCCCCTACATTTTTTGGAGGCCTGGGAAAAAAATCTCCTGGAGTTCTTGACGAGGAAGTCCGGACGAAGGTCTTTCAACTGACTCAGGCATGCTCACCGAGTGTAGCAATCATTGAGACACAATATAAAATTTTGTCTAGGTGGTATAGATTTCCTGCTTGGCTGCACAAGATCTCCCCCACCATTTCGGCCTCTTGCTGGCATTATGACCGGGAAGCAGGTGTTAGGACACTCCGGATTTACCTGGGGAGTACCGGAGTGGTCCATGAGGAAGTTAGAGTGATACCCCGGGTTTACCTGGTTAGAACCGAGGTGATCACCAGGAAAGAGCGAGGAGTGAGTGGGCCGGCTACCGAAGGGCGGAATCTTACCTTTTGGTGGTTTTCACCAGAGCCCCTGATGGTGGGGATGGACTTGAGCGCCCCCTGAAGGTGTGGTCGCACTACGTTGAACCACAGCCCCAAAGAGAGAGAAGAAAACAAGAAACACCCAACAGTGGACTAATAGTAACGAAGAAACGAATATAAAGGGGGAGCAGAATTGGTCAGAAGGTACTGACCAGACTAACAACACTTAACGAGAAACAGTGCACTAAAGACTATAGAGGGTCACAATACTGTACTAAACAAACTAGGGCTTACACTCAGCAAACATACAGAAGCTCTCCAGGGAGAACACAAGCACACTCAGCCAGGTAAGTATAGGATAACAGGTGGGTAAATACAAACTGGAGGGTAGTCCCAAAGATGGAGGCACACAGTAGGTAAATAAGGAATGGTACAAGGTAGGAAAGGAGGGCAGACAACGGTCAGATCACTAGGAAAGCACAGGGCTAAACACTAGGCACATAGAGAAAAATAGCAGGTCACAGATCCGACCGGCAGAAGCTATAACCGGCGCGCATGGCAGGGAGAAGGAGAGCTATAAAGGTACAGGCGCCAATACAGGAGATAGGCTGGCATCCTGGTTGCCCGGATACAGCCAGACGCCAGCCTGACGGAGAGACCAATATAGCGTCCCTAGCAACCAGCCGCGCGGGACGCCAGGGGGAGGAGAGACGCACGCAGCCAGCGCCACAGACCGAAGGGAGAGAGAGAGAGCTGGAGCTGCAGAGAACGCTGCTATCAGGTGAGAGGGACAGCGCTGCCTGCACACAACGGGGCCTGACAGCAGGGACTTTAATGCATATATGGTGGTCCTGCTCAAAAATCATTCCCTACTGGAATCAGATCCTCCACCTATCTAAAATCATTGTATACAACGAAGTCCCGACTTCGCCTGAATTCTGGCTCCTCTCCTTCTCAGACATGCCATTTTCTCACTATAAAAAATCACTCCTCAAACATCTTAACAAGGCTGCAAAATCTTTGACCCCGAGACATTGGAATTCTGACCAGCCACCATCCATCTCAGAATGGTTCCAGCGCATAGGCTATTCCATGTCGATGGAAAACTTGCTCTTTTTCTCCCCCGATCAGGCTCAGGTATTTGCATTAACCTGGCTATACTGGCTGGAATTTAAGTCCTCCCCTTCCTATGTCCTGCCCATTTCTCCACCTCCAACCAATGAAGGGAATTGACCTAACCCTGCCCAAGTTACTCCTTCCCCCTATAAAGGGTTGTAGTAAATGGAATCTTTTCTGGGGATGGTAAGGTAACCAGTGGAGTACCCCAGGATTCTGTACTTGGACCAGTTCTATTTAATATCTTTATAGGTGATATTGCCTGTTGTATTGAGGGGAAAATATGCCTTTTTGCAGATGACTCCAAGATATGTAACCGGGTAGACACGCCAGGTGGGTTACAGAAAATGAGGGATGATCTAGGTAGACAGGAGGAATGGTCAAGAGTGTGGCAACTGCAGTTTAATGCCAAAAAAAGCAAAATCATGCACTTAGGACATAAAAACCCAAAGGCTCAATATTTCCTTAATGGCATTACATTAGAATCTACCGAGGAGGAAAGGGATCTAGGAGTCATCATTTCCAGTGACTTAAAGGTAGCCAATCAATGTAACAAAGCAATGAAAAAGGCAAGTCAGATGCTTGGTTGCATAGGGAGAGGAATTAGTAGCAGAAAGAGAGAAGTAGTGATGCCCCTTTATAAATCATTGGTACGCCCTCACCTAAAATACTGCGTTCAGTTCTGGAGGCCATATCTCCAGAAAGACATAAATACATTAGAGACCGTGCAAAGAAGAGCAACTAAAATGGTCCATGACCTTTGTAACAAATCATACCAAGAAAGGCAAGAGGAACTAAACATGTATAGCTTGGAACAGAGAAGGGAGAGGGGGGACATGATAGCAGCTTTCAAATACATCAAGAGTTGTGACCAGCTAGAGGAGGGTACCATTTTTCAAAAGAAAAGCTGTAATAGAACACGAGGGCATGGATACAAACTGGAGGGTGGTAGATTCAAAGGAAATGTGCGGAAAAATTACTTCAAGGGTGATAGATAAATGGAATATTCTCCCATCTGAGGTGGTTGAGGCCAATACAGTAGAACAATTTAAACATGCTTGGGATAAATATAAGGGTATCCTAAATTGAAACCCAAATTGAGGG
>WWET01006307.1:44377-72410 GCA_011038615.1 Limnodynastes dumerilii
TTTGCCCCCCCCTTAACATTTGATATTTTCAACTGCTTCTTTGTTAATATGTCTTTTCATTTATTTGTTCTTATCTATGTTTTTTTTTTTTATATTTGATGATTATTGTCATCTCTGGATAGTATACTCGCAAACACCTATATCTCATTGATTGTTATGACTGTAGTTCTACTAATTTTCATTGGGATGCGTCACAAATTCACTACTTAGATTCTCAATGAACAGAGGCTTGACGCCGCTAAATTGCTGTACGGAAGATCTTCATTGATGCCAGATCAAAGAAGCTGTACTCGGTAAGGACATCTTCTTGACACTTCTGCACTTGTGGGGAGATGCCTGCTGGACACCCACACTTGAAGCGACATGGACATTTAGTATTATACATAATGTTACTTTTAATTTAGGGTTAGGGTTAGAATGCTGCTAAGGGAGAGTTATGTTTAGGGTGTTGTAAAGTAAATGTTAGGTTTAGGCTGCGGTGAGAGAAGGGTTAGTGTTAAGTTGTAGTCAGGTATAATAGTAAGTAGTAAGGTTGGTATAATAATGCTGTTGACCTTCATTTTGTAAGGAAAAGATTGATGTTGAAATAATTTTTGTAGAAATTCAAACACTGTCAACCTAATGTTGCTGAGTGTATTAAATGCTGTATACTACACTGGTCTCCACTTTCGTTGAGATTTCTTGTTTAACTACCTCCAAAAATGAGTCTCCTGTAACTTATTCTTATAACTCTGGCGAGTCCTAAGACTTTTCCATCTGTAAGAGCAATAAAAGAGCTGGTTGAGCATTACCTACCCTATGGCGGGTATAGGTGAAGGACAAAATTGACATTTTATACACTGACTTTGATCCAGATCAGAGTGAAAATGGTAGTGTATGTTATGTGCCGTACTTGTGTCCTGAAATGGGGAGTTTGATACGTTCAGTCCACAAGCACAAGTAAACGGTGCCTCTGTATTTGAAGTAAATACCAGCATGTACCAAACAGGCACAAAGCAGCAAGCCCTATGCTGCTTTGTGTCCAAATACATTCTGCAAGTGCAGGGTAGAAGACTGTGTTTTAATGAGTTAAAACTGATATCAATAGAACACTTCAGTTGTAGTGTTTATGCACTAAAGCAATGGGAAAAGGATTTTTCAGTAAAATAATAAAATATTAATACTAATTTTAAAAACAAAAACCAACAATACACTAACAGCGGTTCCATATGTGTTTTATTGATTTTGCTGGATAACAGTCACACTCAGAGGTACTAAATCAGTTTTTGAATGAGTGTCCCCCCTGACATAGACATGACCTGCAGTAATGTGCTCTTTAGTTATGAGCTTGTGCAGTAGTAATCTACGCAGAGAAATGTCACACCAGCTGGCGTATGCTCAGATCTAGATCAGGGCTGCTGTCTTTAGAGAGTATTTGGATAACACAGAGGTATCAAAGACATCTGAGGCATTACCAGATTAAGTATATGATCCGGGACACTGGTACTTTGTCTTGTTGATCTTACTGATTCAACAAGGAGCAGACCAGACTATCAGTCAACTCCAATTAAGACAAACCCAATACAGGAGAATCTCTCATACCTGGGGGTGAAGTTTCAGTATGAGGCGAATTTATAACATAATATGAAATGCCTATGAATGTTTAAAAGAATGTTTGTTATTGCATATATATTGTTTTCTGCAATATAGGTATTTAATACAATTCTTCCTAAACACAGAATTGATTTTTGTATTCCTTGTACATATATTGATAGTATACACCTATAGTGGTTTTCTTTTGTTTTTTAAACCTTTTTGTGTGTGTGTGTGTGCTCAGCAACAATTGTTTTGTCCAAGTGCTAGTCACATTTCTCTTTGTCACTCTCTGTCTATTTGCATGCAGGGTTGTGACCATTGCAGCATTTCAAGCTTCAGGTGCTTGTTTATGGAAGGATCCATAAAAATAATGTAAGGGCCTGAATAATGAGCTTTCAGATGTAATTAAGAATAATGTAAAGTGGGGATGTATATTAACCATAACTAATTAACTTAACTCTTGTTAATCACTGTGATGTGTACAGGGACATAATATTATATTCCAGTCATTGGACCGGATCCAGAGTTGATAACGTCAAGCCAATTACGCTCGCAAGGAGCGTAAGTGGGCCTATTTGACTGGACGCAAGCGCCCTCCTGATGTTATGCTAGTGTTACGTTAGTATGTACCTGGCATCATACAGAACTTAGTTCCATACGATGCCATTTCAGAAGATATGGGCTGTGCTTCCCCTCTGCCCACTAAGATGGGCGGGGGAAGCATGGTAATGGTACAGTGTGGGAGGGGTATCCCACAGAGCCCGCACGACGAAGGGGAGTGACGGGGAGTTCATTCCCCTCTCATGGACGGACAGTCTTCCGCACATACGGAAAACGTGTGGGAGTATGCATCCAGCCCATTGTGACCAATAAATGTGAATGTCAGATGGAATAATTGTGTAGTGTGCAGGTAGGTTAATCACATTGGTCCTGATTCACACTTAAGAATATGCGTAGTTTTAGGTGCGTATATTTAAGAACGGATGCACTGCGCATGCATAGTAAGTTTTATACGCTGTTTACGTTGGACTTACGCATGAAATTACGTACTTATACATTACACACATAAAGTCTCTAGGTTCCTAATAACATACGCAAAAAGGGGCGTTCTGTGAATAAGTAACTAGGCAGATACGCAGATTTGGGTGGAGAGAGGCAGTTAAATGACCAAATGAAGGTGTGGTTATGCAGTTAAGTTCCTAAGTACTATCCCTACGCATTCAAATGCGAACCTACAGTTAAGGGAGCCCTATGGCACTCGTAAGTCACATAAGAACCTAAAAACCGGGGGCGTGCTGAGGAAGTTTCATTGCTATTAGGTTCGTATATTTAGGTACCTATCGCATTCTTAAGTCTGAATCAGGCCCATTGTTCAGAAAATCAGTCAACTTTACTGTTTCTAAAGGAAATAAATAGCAATTTGAAGAAAAGAGCTTATATCACTCATTCATAGTCGTTCTCCTTGTGAATTATTGTGTATTACTCGTGTTTATCAGGAGAATCTGTTATATTAACCAGAAGTTTTACTTATATCTGTAAGTTTTCTCTCTAAACACAGTAGAATGAAGCAGAAATGTTTCCTCTGTTTAGAAGCTAGTGAGTCACTAGAGTAGAAGGCTTCTTTGGAACTCTAGTGGTCTAATGAAAGCCCCTGATTAGCTTAGAATTTATCAAAGGGGATTAATCACTTTAACATATAGACATTTTAGTAAGTGACAATCAAAATGATAATGGACCGTATCCAGATTTACTCAAAGGGGGGCACTTTCCGATCTCTAGTATCAGAAAACGGACCCATTTGCTAATCTACACATATATATTTACTAATGCTACAATACCAGGATGGGATTTTGGATATAGAAGATCCAGTTCAATTCTGGTACTAAATCCTACAGTGGGGCGGGACTTAGCAGAAAGCAGCAGCAGCGGAGGCCTGGATCCGATCCAAAGTTCTTATGCAAAAAAAATGGTATCTTCACAATTGAAGGCACTACTGTCTTACTTTGTTTCATATGAAGCCAGAGCTCATTTATAGCGATGGAACAAACTTTCTTATGAACTGATTTTTTTTATATATAACAATTAAGGCTTATCAATTAATTGCAATTGTGGAATATAAGAAATGTTTCATTTTGCAGTTGAATGGTTATCTTCATTATAAATGGGTAAGTTTGCCTTTTTTTATTTAAACAAAAGAAAGAAAATGCCCCAGCAACACTATATATGTTTTTATGTTTTTATATATTGTAAGCTAACTTACCTTAGGAGGCACCCCTTAAAGCCTCCAAAATAGCTGCTGTAGTACACCATCCCTCTCAGCTGCTGATCCAAAACATGCTTCCAAAAAGTATACACAAAATGGAAGTTGCTTAGATCCAATAATAGATTCCTGCTAATTCTGAATTCAGAGCATCACCAGTGGAGCCCATATTTATAACCATATTTATAACCTCTGATTGTCAGAGGTTATAAATATGGGCCCTGCAATGACATGAGTTATTCGCTGGAGGGACCAGGAAGAAGCCAGAACGGTCTCCAATTAAGAGCCACAAGAAGATCCTGGGCCGGACTCACCCCTGTCGACTGGACGAAGAGAAAACACTGAACTGTAAGTATTTTCATCATTTAATTTTTTTACTTATTTTTTTGTGTCATTGGGCCTGATCTAGACCTACGATGTAGCGTTGAGCATAGTAACGCTCAGCGTAACATCGTGGGACTCCCCCTGACACTCCCCCTGCCCCATCGTATTTACCCTCGCTTACACCGGCTGAAGTCTACCCTAACTTCAGCCGGCGTAGGCGAGAGTAACTACGCTGGGACAGCGGCGTAGTTAAGCAAACGCCGCCCTCCCAGCCTCATTACTCTGCCTCCCCCCCGCCTCCCTACATTAAACTCCCTACACTAAACTGTACGTAGCCCCTCCACCGTTACTACGCTGCAACTACGGACGCCCGATCGTCCGTAGTTACGCTGGGCAACATCTGCCCGGCGCATGCGCAGATCGGCTTTTCAGCCGATCTTGTGCTTACGCCTGCCGAAGTTACTACGGTGGGCGTAGGTCTGGATCAGACCCATTAATTTTTAAATAATACTGATGGGGAACATTTTGCATATAAGGAATGGTTAGTTGGACAGGTAAAATTATTTAAAATGAAGGGTGTTAAAATAAAAACGTAATTGTAAGACCATAAAATAAGGTATGCTTCTCTTTATCTAATATTCGCAAATGCGTATGCGAATATTCGCATTTGCGTATAGTTATGAACGTTTATGAAAAATTCACGTATTGCCTGGAAAGGATGACGAGGGATTGCCACGTTGCAAAGACCGCGAAAATATGAACGCGCCCATTCATGCGATCACATGTGTGCGAGCGCATTGGAGCGCGCCCATTCATGCGAACGCACGAGCGCGAATTTTCGCGCTCTTTTCACGTTTGTATTTTTAAATATACTTTCCACGAATGTTAAAATTGTGTGATTAACTGTAAATGTAAACTATAATTTTTGCATCAGTTTAAACTTATTTAATTAACTTTTCCATCTTTGTATGTTACTTTATTTAAGTTTTTATGCCAATCAAGTGATATTAATATTTAATATGGAATGTTTGTACTTGCTAGAATCCTTGTGATAAGGTGCGCATTTTAGTGTTAGTTGTAAAATTGTCGCTAAATGCGTTTGCAAAATATGAGCAATCATAAAAGTGTTGAATATTCCTGTTACTGTAAAGGGATCAGATTTGTTTACTTTTCATTCATTAGACAATGGGATCCCACCCCCACATGTAAGTATTTACGTGACAAATACGTGAATGGCCCATACGTTCACAATTACGCTACGTTAATGTGCGTATTTTTTCTATGGTGCGCATGCGCAGTGCAATACAGCGATTTTACGTCTCAGCCACGTGTAAATTCGCTCCGATGCGTAGTTCTGGATCAGGCCCTATGTCTGTATGTCCATGCCTCTATTGAGGGAGAGATGTGAATGGGGTGTGAGCCAAAGTGAGAGGTGTGAATGGAGTGTGAGATGGAGGGAGAGGTGTGAATGGAGTGTGATCTGAAGGGAGAGGTGTGAGATGGAGGGAGAGGTGTGAATGGAGTGTGAGTTGGAGGGAGAGGTGGGAATGGAATGTGATCTGGAGGGAGAGGTGTGATCTGGAGGGAGATGTGTGAGATGGAGGGAGAGGTGTGAATGGAGTGTGAGTTTGAGGGAGAGGTGTGAATGGTGTGTGAGATGGAGGGAGAGGTGTGAATGGAGTGTGAGTTGGATGGAGAGGTGTGAATGGAGTGTGATCTGGAGGGAGAGGTGAATGGAGTGTGAGATGGAGGGAGAGGTGTGAATGGAGTGTGATCTGAAGGGAGAGGTGTGAGATGGAGGGAGAGGTGTGAATGGAGTGTGAGTTGGAGGGAGAGGTGTGAATGGTGTGTGAGATAGAGGGAGAGGTGTGAATGGAGTGTGAGCTTGAAGGAAAGGTGTGAATGGCATGTGAGCTGGAGGAAGAGGTATGAATGGTGTGTGAGATGGAGGGAGAGGTGTGAATGGAGTGTGATCTGGAGGGAGAGGTGTGAATGGAATGTGAGCTGGAAGGAAAGGTGTGAATGGCATGTGAGCTGGAGGAAGAGGTATGAATGGTGCGTGAAATGGAGGTAGATGTATGGGTGTAGTGTGAATATGGTGTGAATATGGTGTGAATGTATATAATATATCAATATAAAATGCTATATATCATTCTCTATATATAGATACCCTGGAGAGGAGTTCAGTTCAGTGCAACCAGGGAAGAAGATGTCAAACAACAAAGAATACAGCCGTCAGTGAGAGATTGCAGGTCAGGTCAATCAAAAAGATGCCAAGAATCAAAGAGAGACTCTTGTCAAGTGAACCCAAAGATGTCTCCTCCATTAAGGACTTGTAGCATCCGGGTACAGGAAGAGTGCCGCATGGTGCATAAGTTGGGACAGCTGGACAGGTAGAGGCATATTTATTTCCATAAATGTGTTGGTAGGGGCCCCTATTCAATGCTTTTGCCCAGGGCCTACAATATTGTTAAGATGGCCCCGACTCCTCAGCGTGGTGTGCAGTAAACCCAGGTAACGTAACAAAAGCATTGTTTGCATATAAAGAAAATCTACTGAACCAGTCTTTTCTACACAGGCTATACTGAATACAGCTATGTTTTAGTCCAGGGGCCAGATTTACTAAGCTGCGGGTTTGGAAAAGTGGAGATGTTGCCCATAGCAACCAATCAGATTTTAGCTAACATTCTCTAGTATGTAAAAAGAAAGTCAGAGCTAGAATCTGATTTGTTGCCATGGGCAACATCTCCACTTTTCCAAAACCGCAGCTTAGTAAATGTGGCCACAGGTGTTTCCAAAATCGGTTCTCAAAAAGCAAAAACAATGCAAGTTTTCCAGGTCTCCTTGCTGGAGCACAGGTGTGTTCATATCTCTATATCACTTGTGATATTGGACCTGATTCAGACTTAAGAAGAATCTTAAAAATAAGGGCTCTATTTACAAAGCTTTAAAAAGTTCATTTTGTGGAGTTATGAAGTTATAACTCCAAAAATTAATTTTTTCTTATTTACTAACGCTGCACCGCCATGGAAATCAAGAGTTTCCATGGCAATGCATTCAAACGCTGTTCTCAATGTGGGCCACTGCTTTTAGCTATTTACTAACCCTCAGAGCAGAGTTTTACACTACGCTCTGAGTTAAAATAACGCCATCTCGGACTGGCGTTCAAACTTTTATTCCAGAAATCTCCCCATATAACCCCCTTTTTATCCCCAGGGCTTCATTTTTTACAAAGTCCCAGCAGAGAGCAACTGCACATGTACAGACCTTCCGGTCACACGAAGAAAGCCTTCGATGACTGAAGAAAACTCAAATGTCATCACGGGACAGCCAGCGGAGAGTAAGTCTTAGTAAATAACAAGAAAGTAGCTCCCAGGCTCGCAGAGAGACACTTTGAACCTGGATCAGCTACTTTCTTGTTCGCTAAGTAAACAGAGCCCTATGAGAGAGAGTTACTCCTGGGCTAAACCTTGTTGATTGCGGGGGAGTCATATTTCATGTGTTGCAAACAGTAATAGAGTTGAGAGGTGAAATTTCGCAGCCCAAATCTAAATAACAGTTTAAAAGTAAAGCTGGTCAGTATTTGTGTGCAGTAAGCAATTCAAAGATATATCGCTGCATGCAAAGAACACAATTAACTTTAATCCCCCTGAAATCAACATGGTTAATATTAAGCTCCTTTTTAAGTCTGAATCAGGCCCATTGTGAGGAGACCTGGAAAATATTGACTGTTAGTGCACGTTGAGAACTGAGTTTGGGAAACAATGCTCTAGTCATTGCTGTACATAGGCACATCTATAATGGGTGCATGGTGTTCAGTGCACACAGGCCCCTCACAACAGGGGGCCACGTGGCATAACTCCTGCACCCAAGTTATCTGCTTATCAGAGTTGGCTACTTTCTATTTCTTCCCTCTGGGAGATCTTGGAGGGAAGTAATAGATGTGGATTTGCGAGGTGTAAAAGGGGCGGGGCATAAATCGTACCATTAGGCCCCACCCCTTTTGGGGGACACGAATCGTACAGTCCCCCTCAGGGGAAGGGAAGCCCATGTACAAATCCTGCACAAGGGCCCCCTCACTTCTTAAAACACCCCTGTTGCTTTTATTGTTGCCTATAACAATAAGGCAAAGCATAGTTCAAACATGCATAGGTATGTGTGTGTACTAAAACAATATGTTTGTCTTTCTTAAAGAAAATAAAATTAATAATAAATGTTTTTATCTGTATTATGAAATACTAATAGATTTCCTTTTAAAAGAATAATAGACATACGGTATCTTTTCTTATAAAAAAGGCTATATTACTTTCTATGGAAAGTTGCAGGGGCAACCTGACATTCCATAATGATTCCAAATTTCATTCATTTATTACAAGATGAGGTTGGGTGTTGCCGCCACCATTGAAGCACTGAGTATAATTTCCCCCAGACAAATGATTATTATGATCTAAATGATGAATCCAGACTTCTAAATTTCCCCTTTTATATTGAATGGCATGCTAGTCACTTTTGTTGCACTTAGCATTAATACAAATGACAGAACACAATACAACCCAATAATTTGTCTATAATTTCTATTATTTAAACCAGGATCCTGTAGGTTATACCCATAAGTTAGAAGATCTAAAGCTGCAAATGTCACTTTAATACATCACTTTCTCTGTCTTGTCATTCTCCTCTTCCTCTACTTCATTTTCTACAGTTGTCTCATATTTGTTTCTATATGTTAATATCTGTTACCCTTGTTCTAGCAATATGTACATGTCTATTCCAAGTTTTAAAAATGTAAAACTTTAATCTTATTAACTTTGTATGTGTTTTATATGGTATTTGTATATAGTTGTTATAAATAAATTTGCATATGGTTTTCAAACATGGGGAGCTCTCTCTTCTTTTCTTTCTATATATGAGTTTTGATTCAGCTGAAGATTAACATTATAAACATCGCACCGGAGGTTCCACCTACTATGATATTATCACATCACTTTAGATGATATACTAAGAAGTGAATATAACACCAATAAAGACCACAATTGAAAATATTCAGATACCTAAACAATTTATCTCTATATGGTTCAATCGAAGGAAAGATATGTGAATACATATAAATTGTGAGCATATATCTTAGAGACATTCTTTTATTTTTGTACTGGACAATTATATCAGACACAGAACATATTTAAAATTTGAAACACATTATAATGGACATTTTTATTGTATTATTTAGAGTGGATTAATCACCTTTTGTACACTTATATATTGGAACCTAGTGTAGGATTATCCCATATCACATTGTGTTCGACCCTTTTTTTCTTCATTTTTTTGTGAATAATATACAGGGACAATATTTTGTATTTTCTTTGAATTTATTTTTTCATTTATTTATATATTTTTTTAATATTCATTCTTATTTATTTTTGCTATCCCCCGCCAGTTTTTGGTGTTTGGTGTAATTTGGTGCACTTTTTGGGATATTTATTGAGTTGATTGATTGTCATCTCTGTTTGTGCTTTATATTATTTTATGTGGTTACATCCAGGGCCCTCTGTATAACTTCACTCTACTCAGTTCAAGTATTGCCCAGCAAGTATTGTTATCCCTTTACCAGAAAGAAGAACTTCCATTCAACCTTCACAATAATCAGGGGCTGGATAGAAAATTTTAGCATGAGGGCAAGCCCACAGCAGTGGCGCATAACTAACAGCCCATTTTTAAAGGGTGTTTTTCAGCAAACCAATAAAGTACTTTAGGGTTTACTTTATTTGACAGTTCATATCATCGCGCTGCTAATACTATCACAATGCCCATACCATCACACTGCCCATACTATTACTGTACCCTTATTATCCAACTGCTTATACTATTACACAGTATATACCATCTCCCTGTCCATACATTTACACTTCCCAATCTATTTCACTTCCCATACCATCGCTATGCCCATACTATTGTTCTACACCTACTATCGCTCTGCCTTTGCTATTGCTCTGCCCATACCATCTCACTGCCCATTCTATAACACACACAGCCCATACTATTATTCAGAAACTGCCCATACCATCCCACTGCTCATACTATCTCATTGCTCATAATATTGCTCTGCCCATACTATCACTCACACACAGCCCATGCTATCACTCACATACTGCCCTCTCTGTTCTTTATTACCTTTAGATTATTCCCTATATTTTTTTCAATCTTCCTTTCACCATCTCTCTCCTGTCTTCTCCGATCCTCTCTTTTCTTCTTGTCCTGTCTTCCTAATGTTGGACTTGATGTGCGTGATGTCATCACGCCCAATGTGCTGTGGCCGAGGATCAGGGTGCTGTTTAAAGTTCACAGAGCCCTGGTTCCGCTGTCTGTAGTGAGGCCGTTGACCAGGTAGGGACGTACGTCCCCATTCTAGTCAGCTGCAGAGAGAAGGCCCTAAAACTGCTGATGGCGGGGTGGCCCAAGGGGCACATACCACCCTGCCCCCTGGCCCAGCATGCTTTGTATGTGTCTCTATATTTTGTAAGGCCCTTCCTACAAAATCTCAGTGCTCATGGCCATTAGCATCTGCTAGTCCCAGAACCTCTACCAGAGCTGGTTTAAGACTTCATGGACCGGATTCACAACTACGTTTTTTTTTACTTACGTGCCTATTTATGGTAGCCGGAGTCGTAAAAATGCTGTTTTGCATGTTCTGCGCATGCACGGCAGATGTTATGACCCGAAGCTCTGAACGTACTTACGAGCCTACGATCAACAGCGTAACTACGGGCGAAGGGGCGTGCCAGCCATACAACACCCGTAATTATGCTTCGGAGGCATGGTGAGGCAATCGTGCAGTATGAGCGTGTTTAGGTGCATAAGTACGTGCAGCCATTGCGGCCGTCAGCAGTTACACTTTGAAAAGTTAAGGTAGGGTTTGGAAAGCTCAAAACGACAAAAATGCGTACGACCGAGGGAAATGCCTAGGGGAGTGCATACTAATTACGAAAGCGTAAAGACGCTACGCGTTGAAACGTAAAGGGAACATAGGTCTGGATCCGGCCCAATATAGGGACTGATAAAGGGCAGTTTCTCCTTAATTTTTTTTATGATAGTTGGATCCCTACCTAATTTTTTTGGGTGTGGGTCGCCCTTTTTCAAAAGGTCTGTTTTCTCGAATTGCTTCTGCCACGCAGAGGAGAGGCAATCGATCCACAGAAAAAAGAAAATGCAGCAGCATATGGTTAGTATGAATGTAAACCCAACCCTTACCGTAATCCTTAACAGTTTTGGAATGTTTTACAATCACTAATCTGCCCATGCTGAAAGCTAAAATAGAACCATACATTATTTGGTATGTGAACTTCTATTTGTAACTGAATTAGTAAATGGAATCTTAACATTCCAAAAATCTAAATATTCACATAAATGGTACCAGGGAATAAAATTTACAATAAAGATCATTTAAAAAGTATAAAGTACACAACAATGAAACATAAAAAGAAATTATAATTTAATTATGTAAAATCACTAAAGATTGAATTAAAATCATTTAAGGCATTTTGCAGCATAAATATTCTGCGCTCAGCGGCGCCTCTTCTTTATAGAAGTATATTTTGGGGTCTTTATTTTGCGTTTTACGATGCCATATGTGCCCAAATACTCCATGCTTTCAATTACTGCTGATACTTGAAGATCCATGTAGTCAGAGGACAGGATACTTTCAGCAAATGAGCCTAGTAGACTTCTGACAGCGTCATGGGCACTTGCCACATCTGTAATGTTACTGCTAGATGGCACTTCATGGCTGTTTGTATCATAACTCTGATCCCGTGAAATCTTAGCAGGAGAAACCTGAGGGGAAATAATTTTTGGCCTTTGATCCCCTTGTTCAGAATCAATCATGTCATGAAGTTCATGCCCCTGATAAGGTGAAATCCTATCAGGTGAACCTTGTGGATAACCTGCTTGTTGCTTGGACCCCTTTGAAATTAATAACTCATATCACGGGGTTTAGACCTCTGATTCAGTCCATTATTAGCCAGTGGACCTTGCGAATAACCTGCTTGTGGTCATGGACCCCTTTGAAATAGATAACTCATATCATGGAGTTCAAGCCTCTGATTTAGTCCAATATTAGCCTGTAGACCCTGTGGTAAACCTGCTTTTGGCCTTGGACCCATTTAAAATGGATAACTCATTTCATGGGGTTCAGTATTACAAAACTAGGTCAGAAGGGTTCGCGCTTACAGTTTTTAAAATCCATGTCTTTCTTTATTTGCTGTTTCCTGCCGGATATGATCCTGGTATAGTTCGTATCCTCCTTTTCTTACACTTGTATCTGTTCACGTTCTCTCTCTTCTTCCTTCTTCTTCTCCTACCATCCCTTCAGTCCTCGGGGGGAATATAGATAAAGAGATCCTTGTGTAGGATTGACAATACAGCTAATACCACTTCTTCTTATCCTACTCACACTTTAGTTCTCTTGTCAATGTATCAGACTATGGGGTCATTCTCCACTTTCTCCGCTGTTCACCTCCTCTCTTCTTGCTGTCGAAGGTTAAGACCTCAAAAGAAAGGGGAACACGTCCTTGTGTGATACCGTTATTTATATATGGTGTATACACACACATAAGTATCTAACTCACACTTTCTCTATCTTGTGTCACTGCTTATCTCAACCCACATCAATTCTCCTCTCCTTTATTGGGTGTTCACCTCCTCTCTCCTTATTGTCCAAACTGTGGACCTCAGATACAGGAAAGAAACACCCTTGTGTGGTACTATTTGTATAAGATATCTATATACATAGATATTTAACTCACACTATTTCTGCCTTGTATCAATGCTTGTCACACTTCACGTCAATCGATCCTGGTCCTCAAATAGAAAGAAGAATCGCCCTTGTGCAATATTGTTATTCAGGTGGATAATATCATAAGGTAACTAACTCACACTTTTTGTGTCTTGTGTGTCTAGCGTGTTCTATTATTCTTTTCCCTTTATGTTCCTCCAATTAGTTCTCTTCCAAGAAAACACAGATATGACTCTCTTTGTGCAGTATTACAATCATATAGAGATCAGCATATATTCAGGCCTCTGATTCAGTTCATTATTAGCTGGTGGACCTTGGGAATAACCTGCTGGTGTCCCTGGATCCATTTGAAATTGATAACGTATGTCATAGGGGTTCAGGCCGCTGACTTTGCGGATCAACTTCTTGTGGCCCTGGACCCATTTGGAATGGATGGAATATGCCATGCCTCTGATACAATGCATACTCAGTACAGGATTCTGAATAGACAGGAGCTTGGTGTTGGGGCTGGTAGTACAGACATAAATCTTGTGGATAAAATCCATGTGCGTTTTGAGCCCCTTGGACGGCATCAAGTATGACATAGGGTCATAATGGAGATTAATATGGAACACACAGAATGTTTCTATATGTCGCAATAGAAATATTCAAAGTGAATAGAGATATAAACCAACTACTTATAATTAATGTTCCATTACTGTTGTTTTCTACATAAATAAAAATTAAGGCATTTCCTTATCAAACAACAAACTCTTGCCTTTGCTTTCATGATCATCAAAAATAATTTAGCAAAAATATATGGATTAAAATATTCTCAATGAATTATATAAAAGGTATGTTATTTAAAACTAGTTTCTAAAATCCAGATTTGGATAGGTAGATTTTTTTTAACATTAATGGCTCGGATTCACACCTCCGGACGTATTGCTCATACGTCTGTAGTTTACCGATATTTGCTACTGCGCATGCGTAGTAAATATTTTACATAATCTACGTATCATTTTGTTACGTAGATTGCATATATGTGATCTTAAAACCGCATATACGCAATCTACGTTTCAAAACGATACGTACGTTACGTAAAATATTTACTATGTATGCGCAGTATAAAATTTCGGTAAACACCGGACATATAAGCAATATGTCCGGTGGTGTGAATCCGGGCCCCAGTTTCTAAATAGGAAGCACCTGCCAGCTCATATCAGTAAATATCAGCAAATATCAGTAAAATATGGACGTATATATGTGGTGTGAATCTAGGCCAATATTTTTATATTTACATAAAATCCTAATAACTATTGATTTTTTTCTAGAAATCTGTCGTAATAAATTGTTCTAGATTATGACTGTAAGTTAGTGACTATTGTAATTTCTTTTTCCTCATATGTTTCATGCATTTTTTTATGCAGACTTATCCTAACACTGATTTTCCCAAACTCACAACTTACCAATTCCTTCCATAGGTCTGTGATATGAGTTGTTCTGCATATGTTGGTACATGCTGACAACTAAAGGAGACCTTCTAAATGTGGGAACTGAAGAAAACTCTATAAGGAACAAAGTATAAGCAAACTGCAGAGAGAGACTGATCAGAGTAACTCTTCGAGGCTCCTTGTTGGACTCTAACTGAATCCAACTGTAGTTCCCAGTTTGAAAGTCTGGGTTGTTGCTAAGCAACAGGGACCATGTGGCAACTGCTGAAAATTCAAAATATAGCATGAGCTTAAGGGAGCCAATAGAATCCCTAATATAGGACCAGATTCACCGCTACGTTTTTTTCTTCTTAAAAGACTGCATGTATGCAATCTACGTAACAAAATGGTATGCAGATAGCGTAAAATAGCGCAGTACTTAGAAATAGGCACACAAAATGTAGTTGTGAATCCAGTCCATAATCCCTAATATATTGATTACTAGTATTAGTAATATTACTATTAGTAGAAATATATGTTGGTGCTGCTTTATTAAACATTTTTGCTTAAGAAAACCTGCTATGATCTTGTTAGTTACAGTCCAGTAGTGGAAGGTTTCTGACAACATGAAGCAGGTAAAAATACAAAAGTAACACAAATGTGTCTCTTTATTTATTATTTCTTTATTTTATTATATTTTATTTATTCTGTCCTACAAAATCTGAATGTTCATGGCATCAGCAGCTGGCAAGGACCAGTCTCTATTACTGCTATACTGTAGAGATATCTTGTATCCCAATATTTTTGCTATGTTCCTACAGCTCCCCTGTTCTGTTGTGTTTGGAGCTGTAGTTATTTCTACCTTTGTCTTTATATCATAAACTTTAATAAACTATTTATCACTCAGGGTTTATTGTACTCTAAATATCACTATTGGTAGAAAACTCTCTTGGTGCTGTATTATGATCACATACAAATGGTTTTACTTCAGTAAAACACTTATTAATTTCTGTAATAGGTTTCTACAACCAAACCTGATAAGTTTTATATCTTGTCAGCTATAGTCCAGTAGTGGAAGGTTTTTGACAACATGAGTGAAGCAGGAAAAGATACAAAAGTTATACATATGTGTTCAGGGGCTGGCTGGCATGTTTGAGCCTGTGGGGCTAGTCCACAGCAGTGGCCCATAACTAACAGCCCGTTCTTAAAGGAAGGTGGTCCGTAAACCATTGGAGCACTTTAGGATTTACATTATTTCACTAGTGATCCAGGTTATGGGTAACTGCACCGCCATCAGCAGTTTTATAAGCATCAAAAGTAACCGCCAATAATATAGTGTTACATCAGAGAATGCATGAGACCTAACCATCGCATTGTAAAGCCAATTAAGGTATCAAATAATATACTTCAATGTAACATATTAAGATGCATAATCTAATTTATAAATTAAGTCGCACAGTATAACATATTAATTAAGTCGTCAATCGTCAATCAAAATGTTGCGGTGGTGCTCCATAAAGCATATGCTCAATGTATTCACCGTCCTTCCAACATATTGTATGACACAACAGCTTCTCATCAGATATATAATTAATTTGCTTCTGCAGTTTGGGAAAGACTTGATGGTGAATTGTTCACCAGTAACTGTAGACAGAAAGTGGGAAGTATTTTTCTTATCCACAAAACAGCACGTGGTGCATTGGGAATGGCTGCAACAAAAAAATCTCATGGGATTAGGAGGTATCCATGTAAGATGTTCCTCATGAAGATGACATTTTTGTTTTGTAGTGAAATGGCTACGTGCCAGGTGACTGCCAATATTTCTGGCTTTTTTAAGACAACTTTATGTTGTTCTTCTAACAGAGGAGACAGAATTCTGTCCAATTTAAGCATAGGACAATTTTTAAGAATAATGGGGTAGATCCAGACCAACGAGTGGTTTGCCTAAATTCCCTGACAAGGAACGTCTGTGCATGCGCGTTCCCTTAGCGTAAGTACTATCCTATGTACTATCGTATCACATCGTACTGTCGTAAGTAACTTTGTTAAGTTACGTACGACAGTTCTTGTGGGGAAGTGAGAGACCCTTCCCTTATGATGACTCAATCCCCGCCATATAGGTGGGGATAGCCATTTAAATGAAGTCTTTAGGGTGGGGGAAGCCCCGTTACGACTATGTCTGCGGCCTTAAGGCCGCAGACCTAGTCGTATTACTTAAGGTAGGATCTGGACAAGTAAGTGTCCAGATTTACTATCGAGAGCGGGGAGTGCAGGGGGCGTGAGCTGCCTGCTACGCAATCGTACTTACAGGCCCTTGCATGCACGTAATGTGTGCGTGGGTCTGGATGTGCCCCAATGTGCTTGATTTTTTGTGAACAAGAGTTTATAGCATTTATATTATTTCACTAGTAATCCAGCATATAGACGACTGCACCACCATTAGAAGAACTATAATCATCATAAGTAACCAACAATACTATAGTGTTATATCAGAAAATGTATGAGGCCTAACTATCAATTAAGGTATAAAATAATATACCTCAATGTAACAATATAAGTTTCATAATCTAAATTATAAATTAAGTCACACAATGACTATCACTCACAAACTGCCCATACCATCGCACTGCTTATACCATCGCACTGCTCATACCAATGGACTGTTCATACTAGGTGTGGGGCTCCGGTCCGAATGGCCAATTTTCGAATCGGTCGTTTCCTCCCCAGTCAGTTTCAAATGTTGCCAATCAGCTGCAAGGGTCTCCGGTAAATCATAGCAGCCCCTCCCTTTTCAACATGGATTGCGCCCAGCAGGAGAGTTGTGTGGTGCTGATATCAGGACCTTACTCTAACGGAAAATTGCCACATGGCCGTAACTAGGGGTGTGCGATAGGAGGGGCCGCCCAGGGCGCAAATCTTAATGGGGCACCAATAAGTTAGTATTTATGGTTAAATTGGCTTGGAATTCAGGGTCAGGGGGCACCATTTTTCCTTCTTGCCCCTGGCACTAAAATTTCTAGTTACGGTTCTGATCAGTCATCTTCTGCAAGGAGCGATAATCACTCTAGTCTAGTGTGTGGCCAGGTTTATAGCTACTAATGTCACAGAGCCGCAAATCTTATTACTTCCTAGAGAGACTCCAGTCCTCACATAATAGCTGCCTCTCCAATACTGTAGGAGATGGATCAAACTCAGCATGTGTAACAGCCAGAAATGTCATGATATAATTAACATTATTACATAATAGTAAGTAAACATAAATGCATTAGCAGGGGGGTTTGTGATGGAGAATGGAACAGCTTCGTGGCCAATCATTTTCCTCTCAAACATCTCTGAGTGATAGTTTTGTGCTGAAAATAAAATTTGTCCAAATCTTGTGTATCATAAAAAATAATTAATTTGATTCAGAAGACACCAGTTACTGCCTGCAATTCCTTACAGCATGGAAGAAGTGGCACACAGCCAAACACTATGACACTGCTGCATTACCAGTGTATTGATGACTGCAAAGCGCTATCTACACAGCTGACATATATTGACGGTGGCTGGTGGCTTATCGTATATTTGTAAATATGTGTAACGGACGTTTCTGCGTTTTATTTTACAGATAGAATGGTAGAGTGGTATAGTCTGTTACTGGTTAATAGCAGTGTTGCTGGGGCATTTCCTCTCCTTTGTTTCTGTTGCTGGCAGATTACCCCTGCCTTTCATACAGCTGTTTGCATTTACCTATAAATTGATCTGAGCGACTTCCATTTTGTGTGTATACATATATTGCAATCATCAATCCATGATTCATCTTGTAGAAATGTGGCCCCTTGCATTAAAAGCAAACACTTTATACAGGTTAAGAAACTTTACATACAGAGCATTGTCCTTTTAACAAGCAGGATCAAAGGAAGGTGTTCTGTCCTCTTAATGGGTGGATTCCTCTGGTCATCTCGACTTCCTTTATTGGATCCTCACAGTTCTATTGTCACTTATCAGAGGTTAATCAGCATAATGTACAGGTGTTTCTAGCCTAGCTAGCAGGGTCATATTACCTAACTAAGCATGCACATTGATATTATAAATCATAGCACCACTTATACAACACGATAAGCTACACTACAAGTCTAAACATGACAACAATACAACATTCTGATGATAATCGGCAGATTAGAGCTGATTGAAACCTCCTGTGAATAAAACATAGCTTTATTGACTTGAACCATATTTTATTTATTAAGCATACCTAGCAGCTACGTAGATATATGATTGGAAACCTGTTTATTAATGAGCAGAATCATTAGAGGAAAAAGCCTGCAAAACCATGCTTGCAACTGGGTATAATAAATAAGAGGAAAATCAATGTGATCGTTAATCTACATAAAACAGGCATCAACATCCATCATTTAAATTAATATAATATAATACATTATTGTTAAGGGCTCTTCTACAGTGAAAAAGCAGACTGCCTCTTACCTGAAATACAGACCACTTCCTAATATAACATCAATTTAAAAATAACTGGTAATATGGTTGGTGATAAAAAAATTTAAGTGCTAAAAAGTACGTACAAGTTGGTTAAATTATATTATCCTAAAATTATTAAAACAACAATCTATAAATGTGTATTTTTTTTTATTTATAATTCAAATTAAGTTCATTTATTAAATAAAAACAGAAGGCATGCTGGTAGCATGCTGGAATGTACTCTAATATCAGTGATGATGATGCAAGAGGCAATCTGAGCTACAACTGGCGTTATGCTCGCTGAAAGCAGACTGGAAATGCTGGAGTATTTGCTGAATATAGGCTGAAAGTGTAGGATGTTTGACGAATGCAGGCTGGAACTGCAAGGATACTTAACATATTTTCCAGAATATTCTTACTCTACTTTAAGATGAGACTGGGACAGACTGAGAAATGAAGTGACAGGTTCATAGATTATGTTCTCACCTCCATTTTGGCTCTCTGACTGGGATCAACCACCAGCAGCTTCCTTATGAGGCACTTCAGGGGTTTGGACAGGGCAAAAGGAATGGTAAACTTTCCCCTGAGTATCTGGGAATTCAGCATCTGAAAGAGACAGCAGGTGATGAGTTATCCTGAGATCCCCCTTATATTACACTACCATAGAAAGGAGAAACGCCATTCTCCCTAGCGGCTCTGTGAATGGAGTTAAATTATCTATGCCTACGAACTTCTTATTTTGAATACTCAATACAAGTCCTGTAAACCTGTGGCACCACATTTTGCTAATCTCTTTACAATGAAATCATACACATTTTGACAATTCTAATAGAAATTTCCATACCATTATGTCTGACGCAGGAAATGCGGTAAAGAGCCATCTGGTAGAGGATGACTCCTAGGCTCCAGATGTCCACCTGCCGCCCATCATAGCCCAAAATCAGTCAATTTTATATTCTTGTCGGTGTCCAGTAGAAAGTTTTCAGCCTGAAGTAAAAAAAAATGAAAATGTTCAAGAATTACCAAAGGTGAAGGATTTTAATGAACAGTAGTCAGGTATCACATATTTGTAACCTCCTTATAACCCAGTGTCAATAAGCCAATTAAATATGTTTATTTATGTAATACAATTCTTTGCAAATAACTTCCTCATAGGTAGTGATCCTCATGGGTGTAAACAGTGTATGTCAGTGAGGCATTTTCTATCCTGGCTGTCACATGACTTATTTTAGGCTACGCATCTAGTGATTAAAGTCTGCTTTCTGTTTTGTGTAATATTTACTTTCCGTGCATTTCTTACCTTAAAGTCCCTGTGTGACAGAGTTTTCATGACAGTATTTTACAGACACCATCTAAGGATAAATAATAATACATACAACATTATAATTCCATTAATATCAGCACCCTTTTAGGCATTATCATTATCATCCTTTCTTATAAAAGATGGGAGAGTGTTTGAATCACAATCACACAGTCTCGGCTGCAGCAAGAAGAAAGGGAATGTTCAATGCGCTCTGTCATGAATCATGTTTCAGCAGATTACGACCAAGACAAGCAGCTATTTCCTACCCGCATCTCTGCCATGCTGCTGATGATTGGTGATAAAAGATGGATTTGCCAACCAATAAATAGCAAATCCAAAGGGCATGGCGCTCTGTTTTGGACATCACATGCCTTGTCCACAGCTCTCCCGGATCTTCAACTTTTAGAGATGAACAAATCAGATCCACTCACCTGCCGGAACATGGAGCAGATCTTACTTACAGGGATATTTAAAGACCTCATGTACACAATCTACGTAACGAAACGCTACGTAGATAGCGTAAAATAGTTACTACGCATGCATAGTAGTTAGATTTGGAAAATTAGAGAGGTATGTAAAAAAAAAAAATGGGGTTGTGAATCCGGCTCATAGACACTAGCCAATCAAGTTTAATTGACAGAAAAATATTGTGAATTATTGCTATTATTTACCTATATTGGTTGCAATAAGTGCTCTAACATAGTGGTATAAGTATCTGAACTATTCTTGAGCTTTCTCACATTATATAATCATTTTAAAAACTGCATCTTTTCTGTCTTCTCTTCACAGTGTGAGAATTATTCTCACCTATTTTATTATAGTAATAACTTAGGCAGAATTAATTAAATGTTAACTTCGATCAAATCCCATTAATGAATTCATTCTAGGTTATATAATTTGAAAATAAGTGGGGGAAGCATATTATCACATAGAGAAATGTTGTCAAGTTGGTTGGTATGTGGTAAATTGACTAAAAGCAACTGCTATAATAAAATACTGAGCTGTATAACAAGCCAATTAGGCTCAAAATGGACAGAACATAGAAGCTTTTAGTATATTAAAATTATTTAATATATAGTATGCACAGAGGTGTAACTACTGTGGGTGCAGGGGTGTGACTGCTACGGGATACATTGCCTGCTAAAATGTATTTATTAACAGCACTCAGCACTCATAGACCGAGTGCTGGGCACTGTATAAGCTTCCAGCCACTGTCAGCTATCTGTGAACATGCCAGATTCAGGAGGTCAGCATAGGGACCAATGCTGTCCACTTTCACCCCTGAAAATGCAGTATATAGGATGTAGGATAAATGAGATATCGGCTATATAAGGTTTTGAAATAAAACTGGAAGTACCTGCTCATAAGATTGATTGAATAATTTAATCAAGTTTTTTCTTAATTACTTATTTTATTGATAATTGAATGAATGGATTGAAAAGACACATTATAAAAGATAACACTGAATCCTGATTCTTCCCTACTTTTACGAATTTTTAGGTCAGATTTCGACCACCTCTTTTTATTCAGGTTATTTATGCTACCCAATGAATGCTTTTCTCCCCAAAAATACTTCAGTGGCATGTTTGCGATCACATGGGTGGGTTTTCTTGTTACAGTGCTTATTATAGGCATGATCTCACTATAAATATCGATCAAGACTTCTGCACAACCACCATTTTCTTTTCACAGGAGTCGTAAAAGCTACAGTAGGCCCCGGGCTTAGAAGTTTGTGTGAGGGGAGTGGTTAGTGGTGCAATTGCACCTATGCAAGAATATTGTTGGTTTGTGATTGCTGATCCCTGAATATTCATTGCTTGGGAATCTGATAGCAGAAGATTTAAATCTTTAAGTCACTATCTAGATGAATCAAATAGATTCCTTTGGGGCAGTTATTTATAAGAAAAGTTATTAAAAAAAATTTGCGTAACGCCCATCACTTTATTTATACAAGTCTGTTTTAATATAAAATTGAAAAAAAATTTTTTTTTAATTCTTCAAAAACGCAACGTCGTAAAATTATTGTTACAATTCAAACTATTGTCAGTCCCTCAAAATCCTGTATTTAAACATAGGTGGTTTTGTGGCTTGCAGGCAATGCTAGTGAATCGATCACCAAAAATATGGACCCACTTGGACTAGTTGAGCATGAGTCATATGCTGGAGGAAGAGGAGGAGGTCTACAAGTATCAGGGGTGCATAAAATCCCTGGATTCCTTTCTGAGCAATGGTTTGTATCAGAGTTAGTGAGGGTGTATATGGGGTTATACAATACCACCACTTCTCCCACTGATTTCATTAAAAAGCTATTAATCTCCATTTACATCTGTTATTATCTATGTTTCCATACCACCACTTCTAAATGCCATATCGCCACTTTTACATTTCCACTTTGATTACTGGTGTATATTAAACTATTCAAGCCTGTGAACAACTTTCTAAAATGGAAAGATGATTTAGACCTTATTACCATATCTGTGTCCAAAGCAGAGCATGAGCTGCTTATATTAATGTGCGCCCTATTATGCCACTGGTTCTTTCTAATCAGTGAACTCTAATGTTTGCACACAGATTAACTTAGAACCCTGTACAGAGTTTAATATTAACTGTCACCACAAGCAGCTGGATGTGCAGGTGGTCTGTGATGCTAACAATTGAAACATGAGAACTAACACTAGCCATGCCATGACTCCTGTTACCTGTATCCTGAATAAGTCAGCCTTCTATTTCCAATTTAAAAATACACAAATATCAGAGGGTTGTTTAATGATAAGGATCGCTTTATTGGGAAGGGACCATAAAAGTAAATTTTAGATTTACTCCTCCTCTCATGGGATTCATTTATTTTACTGACATTTAGACCAATTTATATAGTGTAGAAAAAGTGTGTGTATTGCCGCTGGCTAAATACCTTAACCTATCAAACAATTTTAAACACGCACTAGGAAATAGTGTTAGCAAGAAATAATACAAAACTATAAAATCACTATAAAACAGTATCTAGATGTATACATAAAAGCACAAACAATTACACTGTAAAAGTCCACTAAACATAGATATATATAAAAAATGTGTAGATACAGAGTGGCTTAAATATAGGGAGACTGCCAATCTAATTATAAATAGTGGGTACTTAAAAGGAAACAAAAAGATAAAAAAAATAACTTAATATAGTAATAAAACACAATATAACCAAAAATAAGCAATAAGTAATAAACACCAAGAAATTGTTCACTTCCCTCAAACAATCCCATTAGCGCCGCAGTCAATATGAGGTCTGGAGGTGGTGTTTAATAAGTCCACCCATAGCACCCACTATAGTTGCACTCCTGATATTCCTCATTCTAGGCTTTCTATTTAGTTTTTCCACTCAGCTCAATAAAGTTGTAGTTGTTTAACAAAAAAAAGTCTCTACAAGCCTGCTTGTATGTTCAGCCCTCTGTGATTTGCTGATTGCAATAATGTGATACTTCCTGTCAGAGGCAGGAAGCAGGAAATACAAGGCTCGAAAGATCCACATTTTTTGTGAAAATGGTGTTTTGCCTCGATTACAGATCTGAATTTGATGGCAGAAATCGAGGCATGGCTCTGTTCGACTCGGAACCTCAAAGTTCTAATGTGTCGGATATCATGGAATCCTGCTTATCTCTAGTAGTAACATTAGATTAATTTGTATTTATTGTCATTTCGGATTTGTGCATAGCTGCCATTTTGGTGCTACCCTGCTATTTCTTCTGTTTACTCTGACAAATACAGTGACATTCAGGCATTAAACATGCACACCCTCATGGGCAGTACTGCATGATGGAAGGTTCGAGAGAAGAATTGGACAAACCAGTTGTGGGAGTATAGCCACTTGTAAATTGGATGGTGATTGGCGGTTGGGTCTCCTGATTTTGATGCAGGTTAAAAAATGTTTTTACCTGACCAAACAACCTGGATTAAAAGTCACAAGCAATCATGTGAGCATACACACTTAACCAGTGTCTGACACACAAGAGAGAATGCATGAAAATTGGATAAGTGTGTACCTAGAACCTACATTCCAGTTTAATTTACAGACAATATAAATAATTCAAACTGTCTTTCTTAAAACAAATTGTATGTCAGGTTAATTACATGTAAAAATGGTAGGAAGTCCTTTATTCAGGGTTAATTCACAGACGAGGAAATCAATTGTCTACTTCTTGCAGTGGAATTTCTGTCACATACGTTTAAAGACTAAAATCACTGGTGGCTAATTAATATTTACTACTCTGATATAAAACATATTTATAGCAGTAAATCTTTCATTTCCCACAACATGCTTAATTTAAATTTTTTTTTGTTTAGCACTAAAGTAATTAAAAAACTGAGTTGTAGGCTCTAAGTATTAAAACCATTATGCCTGATTTGTGGAAACCCAGGATAACCATTAATATATTGCTGAAAATGTCATAATTGTGTTAGCAAGGGATCCATATAATTGATACAAATACATATTTGTAAAGTACTGTATACTACCTTGTCCTCATGGATAATTTCTGTTTCAAAGGCAAAAAAACAAAAGCCAAACAAAAGCTAAACAATTTTTAAATTAGCATGTTATACATACATATACAGTTTTTAAGTAATTACATAATTAAAATAAAATAACTGTCATTGGGCCTGATCCAGAACAACGCTTAGGAGCGAATTTACACGTTGCGGAGATGTAAAATCGCCTATAAGTACTGCACATGCGCACCATAGAAAATACGCTCATTAGCATAGCGTAATTGTGAACGTATGGGCCATTCATGTATTTGTCATGTAAATACTTACGTGTGGGTGTGCCAAAATACGTCTGAATTACGTTAAGTAGGCGGGGTTTGTATTTAAAGTGTACAGTATGGGCGTGCTTAGCTGCGTAAATTCGTGTTGCCCATATGTACATGTGCGTATCACTGCGGTTACGCTGGCAAAAGTCAAGGTAGGGTTTGGAAAGCGTATCTTGACAAAATACGTACGTTCAAGGGGTGTGCCGAGGGGAGCGTATGTCTTTTCAGTGAACATTATGCACACTGGCTATTTTATGGGGGCGGTGTCATTATTAAGTTCCACAGCAAGGCCTGAGGAGCAGGAGGAGCAAGAACATCACCAGCCCGTGGTTCAGCACAGGCAGCGCATACCACGTCATGTGCATGTGTTTGCCCTGCACTTGGACTTTCACTCCCTGTCTGATCAGGAGGTGGTGCAATTGTTTCTCCTCAACCGCACAAACCTCCAGAGCCTTTATGAGCAGGTGAGCAGGGATTTGGATTCACCTACATCTAGATCTTATGCAGTTTTTGGGCTGTCACTTAATGGCCACAGGGTCATTCCAGTCTGTGACAGTTAGAGTAGTAGACATTCCACAGCACACAACATTTTCTCGTCAATTAACTGATATGTTAAGTGCACTTAATAAATTGTCGCGGACTTATATTTGCTTCCCCAGCCAGGATTCCAATTACCGTGACCTTAAGTTAGCCTTCTATAGGCTCTCAGGATTCCCTAATGTCCTTGGAGCAATAGATTAACACATATAGCGCTGAGACCACCTAAAAACAGAGCACGCTTATACACAAATCGCCACCTTTAACACTCCCTCAATGTACATATGGTCTGTGGTGCAAAACTGAAAATACCGAGTGTTTGTGCTGGTTATCCAGGGTCATGTCATGACTCCTATATTCTGAGGCAGTCATCCCTATACACAAAATTTCAAACTGGACAAATGCTAGAGGGATGGCTTCTGAGTATGTATTAAGTATGTATCATATTTATGTAATCATTTTGTATTCTCATCTCTTGTTTTTTTGTTGATACAAATATATTTTTTAAATTTAATTCTCATTTAACTGGGGACTCAGGATATGGGTGTCGCTCCTGGCTGTTAACTTCTCTGCTGTACCCTCAGACTCCTGCAGAGCACAGATAAAATGTAGTGCACACAGTCACTAGAGGTGTGATAGAATGTACCTTTCACCTATTGAAAACCAGCTTCAGGTGCCTTGATAAATCTGGTGGTGTGCTCCTCTACTCACCTTATATTGTGCTGTCTTGTTGTCTGCTTCATAATCTAGTTTTGCAACAACCTACCCCAGAGATTATGGAAGTAGACAGTGAGCAAGCGGGGATCCCTTTTTTACCTGAAGAGGTGCAGACTACAGAGGGGGGGAAGCAGATAAGTGAAGGTGTATTATTTAATTACTTTACATGTACATTGTGTATGTAATATTTTTAAAACACATTTTATTAACCAAAACATAATAATTTAGATATTTTTTTGGATAAAATTAAACATGTATGTGCCTAGTGTGGTTTATAAAAATGGAGATATAAGAAAAGATACAGACAAATGGTTTTGTATAAATAAGAGTATTTATTGTGCAATACCTTTTTCCTTAAGTTTTGGAATTTTTTTTATTTCTCAAGCAATTGAAAATTGAATAGCAAAACAAAAATAAATATTGTCATATGCCAAATTAACAAACACACAATTGCGGAGTGCTAGGCTGTGAACTTTGGGGTGTGGTTGTCTGACTGCTTTGACTAGATGTATGCACAGTAGCCAACAAAGATGACCCTTGTTAATGCTCAACATTCCCTATTAGGCAAAGCACTCTTTTAAGCATGAACTTTATGTTGTTCCATTGCAGAACACATTCTGTTAATTCTTAAACTTAGGATCATGTTTGTATGACACAAATTAGTGTCTATATGCCTCATGAAGCCATTTTGTTTGGTCATAAAACGCCATTGATTGAGCTCCATTTTCTGTAGCCTTTCAGACATTACAACTACAAGGGTACTGGTTATATTACCTACCCATCTAGAACAGCGCCCTCACCATACTACTACCTTTCATTTAACATTAGTGGAGATAGGTGGACTCCACAGGTGTTGTGGCTGCTTATTACCACTTTAGAGTTGCGCCCTCATACCTCACATTTCCTTGTTTGGATTTTTTTTATTTCTCAAGCAATTGCAAATTCAATAGCAAAACAAAAATAAATATTGTCATATGCCAAATTAACAAACACACAATTGCAGAGTGCTAGGCTGTGAACTTTGGGGTGTGGTTGTCTGACTGCTTTGACTAGATGTAGGCACAGTAGCCAACAAAGATGACCCTTGTTAATGCTCAACATTCCCTATTAGGCAAAGCACTCTTTTAAGCATGAACTTTATGTTGTTCCATTGCAGAACACATTCTGTTAATTCTTAAACTTAGGATCATGTTTGTATGACACAAATTAGTGTCTATATGCCTCATGAAGCCATTTTGTTTGGTCATAAAACGCCATTGATTGAGCTCCATTTTCTGTAGCCTTTCAGACATTACAACTACAAGGTCTATTGGTGGAGCAATTGCTTCTGGTTGTAGTGGTGTTGTTGGCTCAGCTTGTGCTGTGTCATAAGGTTTAGTTGGTGATTGCGGATGAATAAAAGTAAGGGTAATGATTTCTTCCTCTTGCTTTTCCATTTCAGGAATAAAGTGCTGTTTTGGACTGAGGCTTTGTTGTGATGTTCCTGTGGACAAGATGCACAGTTAGTATGTATCATGGTTACATTGTATATTTTTAAAAATGCTACATTCTTTTTAAATTTTTAATAAAATTGGTTTGACTCACCAGCCAGTTCTTCTTGGAAAGGAGAACCTAGTGATGCTGCAGACGGACGAGGAGGAGGACTGATGGCGGATAATGCACCTGTAGATGTAAAAATATCTTTAACTTTTTAAATAACCAATACCTTGACATGTAAACAATGTTCAAAATCGGCTCCTTAGTTTGGAGTACATGCAATTCAAACTAGAGATGTTCACTGACGCCTGTGTTTTGGTTTTGGTTTTCGATCTGTATTAACGTTGTGTTTTGGTTTTGGTTTTGGTTTTGCCAAAACCGCCCCCA
>WWET01006308.1:49380-59628 GCA_011038615.1 Limnodynastes dumerilii
TGAAGATAGCGTTAGTGGAAGTCCACACCCTAATATCTGTTATTAGGTGGAGGAGAGGGAGGGTATATATAGGGAAACTGCTGGAATATCTATATTAAAAAAAATATTAAATATATTTTTTGAGTGTGTTTTTTATACAATTAATAAATTATTTTAAGTATTTTAATATAATCCATAATTTAAATATATATCTTGCCCACCGTAATCACCAATGGTGTTCCTTGTTCATGTCAACAAGGAACACCAATAGGTATTCCAATGGGCAAAAGCGTGGGGGAAAAAATAAAGGTAAATAAAGAGTTAAACTTACCTTCCCGATGCGCCGCATCTTCTTACGGAAGTTAAAATCCCGGCGCATGCGCACTGTAGCAAACTTTTGAGACTTAGACATTTTTTAAGTCCCAAAAGTTTGCTACTGCGCATGCACCGGTACTTCATCTACGAGAGGGTCCAAGCACCTTTGGCAAAATGAAGATCCAGAACTACGTGTGCAATATGTTTCCACGCGTAACGTATTTTCGCACGCGTATGTTCTATACACTCCCCTAGGCACACCCCTTGAATGTACGTAATTCACCGAGTTCCGCTTCCCAAACCCTACCTTAACTTTTTTTCACGTAACAGCGTACGTCTGCTAACGGACGTATAGACTACGTGAACGTACGCCGCTTAGCACGCCCATACTGTACACATTACATACAATCCTCCACCTACTTCACATAAAACAAACGTATTGTTGACTGACGTAAAATTGGCATGCCCACAATTGGGGTGTTGGGGTGGTTAATGTTAGGCGCTTAGGAAGGAAGGGTTAGGGTTAGGACCATAGAAGGGGAGGGTTAGGGTCAGGCTGTGGGGAGGGGGGGTCTTAAGGTTAGGCTGTAGAGAAAGGGTATTAGGATCAGGCTAGGAAGAAGGGAGAGTTAGGGTCAGGCTGCGGGAAAGGGAGGGTTAGGGTAATGGAAAGGGAGGTTAGGGTTAGAATTAGGGGAAGGGTTGGGGTTAGTTTAGCCACTCACTTTTTGGAGCACCATGTTCGGTGCTCTGGGGATCAATTGCTATGCCTTTTAAAGGCATAGTTTAGAACTGGCTGGGAGAAAAAGGCCCTATCAAAATAGGGCCGTTCCTTCCGGAGACCCACACACTTCTAAAACACGCGTAAATAGTAAAGGAAAAAGTACACTTCTGTCTGCGCTCCCTGGGGTCAGCTTAGTACTTGGGTTGTGGGGGAGCACCCAAACCCCCTAAATGGGACTAGTGATCAAAAGACCAGGAAATCACACAGATATAAGAAACAATGATAACCCAAAAAACACCGAGCGCCCCCTCTTATGTCCAGAAAATCTTGCCCTTAAATATTGCTCTTTATACAAGTCTCTTGTCCTTCAAAAAATTGTTCCAATCTCAAAGAGTATATTCAGGCTGCACATGTTTTTTGTTTTCCATTAAAAGGACCAGGGATCGGTGACAGAAGAAGCATAGAGGAAGACAGAATTATGCCGAGGAAATGAAGAAATGACAGGAAGAAATTGGGACGTTTATTTATGTATTGGGACACTAACATTGAAGGTACTCTTTGAGATTGGAACAATTTTTTGAAGGACAAGAGACTTGTATAAAGAGCAATATTTAAGGGCAAGATTTGCTGGACATAAGAGGGGGCGCTCGGTGTTTTTTGGGTTATCATTGTTTCTTATAACGCGTAAATAGTGTTCCTCATCTCTCCAATCACAAAAGATCTGTCAAATCACGCAAGAACTTTTTCTGAAAAATCCAAAACCATTCGAATTTGGTAGGAGGAACCAAGACATTCCTCTGTTCAACTTGGATCCCCAAATCCGGATATGTCTGATTTTCACAAATCCATACCACTTATCTCTACTTAAAACTAAATAAATACATAAACATTTCAATAAATCAATGAAAAAAAGCTATACACAAATTTTCAATAAAGTGATATTTAATCACCACTATAAATTTCTTTGTCTTTTACTCTTCTGTAGTATTTATTAAACAGTAAATATGATTTTTTTCTTTTTCTTCTATTGCATAAAAAACTGTCAATAAAAACTTAGGGAAAACCTTCATTATTTATGCCAAAGAAATGTATCTTCTTTCATAAAACTTTAAAATATGTATGGCAACATTTGTTTCAAATGGCACATGAATCTTCTCCCCTATAGGGGGAAAGGAAGCCTTTTGTCTGCCCTGTCACTGCTGGGGATCCTATCCTCCCAGATGTAAAACTCCCAAACCTAATTTGGTTAAACAAACGGGCCCCTAAAGTAAAACCAAGTGGATGGGAGAGAAGAGAGGGCCAGCTAGTACTTACGGATTGACTCAGGAACCTACCCCCTACTAAACTACCGACGCGTTTCAAGTCGCTAAGGACCCTTTCTCAAGGTGTATGCAGGGGTACTTTCAAACTTCAGGTATTTATACCCACTCTGACATCATAATTGCGCGTCCGATCGTTACGTGGTGCCTTTATGTTGCATATTTCATTATTTTCTCCAAATAGACTCCTAAAAACCTTAACTTTATTATTAGTATCTTCTTCTATCTTCTTACTTCTTCTTTCTTAAGTATATAAATAGCAAATAGTATATAATGTAAGTGCCGCTAATCGGCCCGCTCCCCTCGTTAATCCCGTCTTTATCAATTTTCTGTTCCTATATTCTAGATTCTATTTTGGAGAGCTAATCATACATGATACCTCCTATATGTATATAAAGATTTACATACTACAAGTGTCGCTAAAAAGCATAATATTTCAACCCATTTATAAATCCCTCCTCTGTTCTTAATCCCGTCTATGTGATAAATACCTCTTCTAGTGTGTGCCACTTATTTCATTAGCACACACTAGAAGAGGTATTTATCACATAGACGGGATTAAGAACGGAGGAGGGATTTATAATATGGGTGAATTTTCATGCTTTTTAGCGACACTTGTAGGATGCAAATCTTTATATACATATAGGAGGTATCACGTATGATTAGCTCTCCAAATTAGTATCTAAAATATAGGAACAGTTAATTGATAAAGACGGTATTCGCGAGGGGGCGGGCCGATTAGCGGCACTTATATTATATACTATTTGCCATTTATATACTTAAGAAAGAAGAAGTAAGAAGATAGAAGAAGATACTAATAATAAAGTTAAGGTTTTTAGGAGTCTATTTGGAGAAAATAATGAAATATGCAACATAAAGGTACCACGTAACGACCGGACGCGCAATTATGATGTCAGAGTGGGTATAAATACCTGAAGTTTGAAAGTACCCCTACATACACCTTGAGAAAGGGTCCTTAGCGACTTGTATGTTTTGTGATTTAAAGGCGATTTCACCGCGATCCCGGTGAAATCGTCTTTAGTGAATTACAAACCTCCTATGTTTGTAATTCAAAAAAGTCGGGACCGCGAATTGCGGACCCGCGATAAAAAAAACCGCAAAATCGTGGGATTTTTAGCTTAGTGAATACACTTTGGCAATTTTTAAGCTAAAAATCACACGATTTAAGGCGGATTAGCCCAAATCGAGCTTAGTGAATGAGGCCCTAAGAAGGCGAATTAATAAGAAATACAATCAATCTTGTGTTAAGAAGACCTTTATTCAAGTATATTGTATATTTTTTATGGGAGGATATTTTTTAATTAGTATTTTTTATTGAGGAGAAATTGTTATATGAAACAATGATAACCCAAAAAACACCGAACGCCCCCTCTTATGTCCAGCAAATCTTGCCCTTAAATATTGCTCTTTATACAAGTCTCTTGTCCTTCAAAAAATTGTTCCAATCTCAAAGAGTATATTCAGGCTGCACATGTTTTTTGTTTTCCATTAAAAGTACCTAAGGATCGGTAACAGAAGAAGCATAGAGGGAGACAGAACTATGCAGAGGAAATGAAGAAATGACAGGAAGAAATTGGGACGTTTATTTATATATTGGGATACTAACACTGAAGGTACTCTTTTAGATTGGAACAATTTTTTGAAGGACAAGAGACTTGTATAAAGAGCAATATTTAAGAGCAAGATTTACTGGACATAAGAGGGGGCGCTCGGTGTTTTTTGGGTTATCATTGTTTCTTATAACGCGTAAATAGTGTTCCTCATCTCTCCAATCACAAAAGATCTGTCAAATCACGCAAGAACTTTTTCTGAAAAATCCAAAACCATTCGAATTTGGTAGGAGGAACCAAGACATTCCTCTGTTCAACTTGGATCCCCAAATCCGGATATGTCTGATTTTCACAAATCCATACCACTTATCTCTACTTAAAACTAAATAAATACATAAACATTTCAATAAATCAATGAAAAAAAGCTATACACAAATTTCACATACATCACTATACATTAGAAATGATCATGCTATTTTACATTTTGAATCTAAATAAAAATACAGGGTCAGATAAAGTAATAATTAAAGAAAAATAATTAATGTACATTTATAGACCAATGGCCATTAACTGATGATAAAAGGTTCTTCTAAAACAGGATGCTTAAAATACATAAACATTGCCCAGAAGGTCACTTGGCCCAAAATGCCATAACCAAATGTCATTCATCTTACCTACACCTTACAAAAAATCTGTAGCTTCTCCAAGCAGTTACACTTAAACCACTGATTCCATATAACAACTATAACATATAGTAGATATAACAATACTGTGCCTAAATATCTGTACTGGTACAGGTCAGTGGTTGGATAAACAATGGAAACACTTGTGATAAAATTCACACAAAATGTTGTTGCCGTTGGAATATTTTGTGGGACGAGTTTTGAAACTATCACTCATTTCTAAAAGCTAATAATATTTAATTAAAAATAAAACACAGCTGAAACAATGTACTTTTTTAGGGCAGATAGCAACAACATAATGAAAATGCCATTGTTGGAAATACAAAATGCATTGCTTGTCAGTGCCTCTCCCTGCATCACCCTTCTATTATAATATTACTAAAAGTGCTCATTTTGTTTTCACTACCTCTATGTGGCTACTTTGTAATGGTATAATATTTTGATCTCACTTTATTTAGATGGGTTATCTACCATAGTCTGATCTGCACATTAGGTTTATAAAGTAAAAGTGATTCATAATTTATAACTTTAAGGTGTTTTTCACAGTATGTAAACTTATAGTATTACTTTGTTTTCCCATTCAGTTTTTTTGAAGATGAATACAGTTTATGACATTTATATTGTTAATTACATTATTATAAAATTAGGCAAAATAAATCCCATTGTAAATGATTTCCTATCTTTTTTAGAATGATCCACCTAATTTTGTTTCTCTGCTGATTTCTGCATCTAAAGTAAAAGCATAACAATGTCTGAGGTTTAAAAAGTTTAGATAATAAGGTTTTAATGTTTAATTACCTGATATAACTTTAAATGCTTCTGCGAGAGTAACCATCAAGCACAGCGTCTTCAGGAGAGTCACCTGATAACCCATAATAAAGCAGATTGAACATAGAGTAGTAGTGAGTGCTATCATCCGTTCTTTATAACATTTAAAGATCTCAGTGACATCACATCTGGGAGTGGCATCTTAAAAGTCATAATCAAAGTAAATACAAACTTGTATTACTTCAATTCTTCTGGCATAGTGACCAGGTGACAGATACCAGATATGACCAAAGTGCAGATACCTTGTTATATTTAGTGTTCTGTACACTGGAGAGTAATATAACTTACACACAGTTAATTCATTCTTCTAAATATATTTATTTTATAACAGAACAATGAAATTGTGTCAGTGAGTGTGTGCAAGGAATTAACTTTAGAAAAAAGCAGGGATGATATATTGGACCTGATTCACACTTAAGAACGCGATAGGTTCCTAAATATACGCAACTAATAGCAATGAAACTCCCTCGGTGCGCCCCCGGTTTTCAGGTTCTTATGTGACTTATGAGTGACATAGGGCTCCCTTAACTGTAGGCTCGCATTTGAATGCGTAGGGCGTCTACTTAGGAACTTAACTGCATAACCGGCCCTTCATTTGCTCAGTTAAATGCCTCTCTCCACCCAAATCTTTGTATATACCGAGTTAATTATTCACGGAACGCCCATTATTGCGTATGTTACTATGAACCTAGAGACTTTAGGTTCGTAGTGTATAAACATGGAGTTTGCATGCTTAAGTCCTACGTAAATAGCGTATAAAAGTTACTACGCATGTGCAGTATATGTCTTCTTAAATATATGGACCTAAAACCAAAAGACTTCTTAAGTGTGAATCAGGTGCATTATTATTATCTAAGTTAAGAAAGAACTCTTTAGTTTTGTAACATTGTACTACATGGGCTTGATTCTAACTTAAGAATATTGCTTCTTAATTGCATAGTTATATGAGCAGAGCTACTACGCATGCGTAGTAACTCTTTTACTCAATGTACGTACCATTTTGTTACATAGATTGCGTACATGCGGTCTTTACAAGTTAAGTCATGAGGAAAATCATAGTAGAAAATTGTATGCATCAACATTTTAAGTGTGTTAATAATTTACTATGTCTGTATTGTTAATAAAAATAATGTATACTTCTGCCCACCTAGCCCAATGCGTCCTCTGGTGCCCGATATCGACTACTCGAATGTGGCCATTGATTGAAGCTGGGTTCCTGGATGTTTTCTCTATGGCGTCCCTATTGTGGCAACACAGGTCTAAACACCCTCCTCGTGCTTCCTCTCATCCAGTCATTAACCATTACCTGGGGCTTTGGGATAGTGTCAAATATCGCTATAAATTGTCCAGTTCTCCATGTTCCCTCATTCCTTTGTATAATAACCCTGATTTTCTCCCAGGATGCAACCCCCACGCTTTTGCCGCTTGGGCGGAGAAGGGAATTCATTACCTCAATGATTTAGTTTCCAGTGGCATTTTCCCGTCCTTTTCTGAACTTCGGGAAAAATTCTCCATCTCGCACAAATATTTCTACCAATATCTACAGCTGAGACACTTCCACACGTCAACGAAACATATAATAGAGAATAACCCCCCACCTGTTTTGAATCTCTGTGCCGCAAAAGATCATCATTTAAAGGGTTAATTTCGGAATTATATTTTTTGTTGGCTCTGGTCACACCTGAAGCTCTTGAGTTGCACGAGAGGGCGTGGGAGAGAGATTTGGGGAGTCCCCTGGATCTGGAGGACTGGGAAGAAATTAGAGAAACAATTACTTCTACCTCTTTATGCGTGCGCATAAAAGAGAACCGCTACAAAATTCTGCTTCGTTGGCACTTAGTTCCCTCCAAATTGGCTAAATTTTCATCTTCAGGTGATGCTTCATCCTGGAGGGGTTGCTCGGACCAGGGCACATATTTGCATGTCTAGTGGCAATGCCCCAAGATAAAGAAGTTATGGACTGAAGTCCAGGGCTTTTTATCCCTAACCCAAGATAATTATGGACTGAAGTCCAGGGCTTTTTATCCCTAATCTTACCAATAGCAATCCCATTCTTGCCCCAACACTTTCTCCTTCCATTGGGAATTCCCAATGCAACAAAAAGCCAAAACAAACTTATTCAACATATAGCATCTGCAACTACCTGCCTAATAGCGTCGACCTGGCGACAACCTACTGCACCCACCCTACGGGAGGTATTTGAGAAAACATGGTATGTGTTCAAAATGGAATACATGACTTGTATAATACGTAATTCCTCACAATCATTTTGTAAGGTTTGGGAACCGTGGACATCTCACTTCGGAACACCTCTTCCCATCTTCTGACTCTGGACCTGGGGTCCCCCCCCCTTTTTTTTTTCTTCTTCCCCTTTTTTTAATTTAATTTTTAATTCAATTTACCTCCTCATGTTTTCTCCTTCTTTACTGGACGGATGGCCACCCGTCTATTTTCTGTTCTTCTCTCCTGTCTATCAATATCCAAAATCGAAGGATATACAATGTTCCATGTTATATGCTATTCCAGTTAAATTACTACATGTTATGGACCACAGCTTCTCTGGTCACTTTGATGTTGTTTGGCTGACTGGTGTCCTTCTTAAACGAAATTTTATAGCTCCTATAATAATTTACAATAAGAGGTACATCGAAGGGCAAATAATGCTTTATGTATGTTTATTGTCTTATGACTTTAATTATCACAGCTTATCATTCTCTCGGTGACTTGTTGTGTTGTACAATAACTTGTCCTTCTCAATAAAATTAATAATTGACTTCAGAACAGAAAACTCTATTAGATGCACTTATTTTTACCCGTGTGACAAAAGTATGAAAGGTTTTCTTGACCATTATAATTAAAGGCCTTTTATTGTGCAGGATGTTGTTGTTCGTGGATTGGTAAGGCCATATATTTAAAAAAGTACGGAGGTCTAGCTAATTATTTTTCATCTCGGCCCAGTTCATGTGTTGTACTAAATTTTAGCCTAGTTCTGCAGTAATTATTGTGACAAATAAATAGACTTCAGATGATCGCTTTTTGAGGAAACATAAATTACAATCTTGCTTACATGTCGACACCTTCAGCACTCTCAAACTTTAAGTAAGTTTTAGCATAAGTTTAAGTTTCAGTATATACTTTTTTTCCACTTATCTCCACTCCAGTGCATTAATTTTGCTGTGGTGCAATAACTTGGTTTAGAGAATAAAAAAAACAGCTACTTTAAATAAATAATTTGTAAGTAAATCACTAACACGCAATGCTTAGACAGACCCAGAGCACATTATCACATGACGCAGAACATATGACCCATAGCATAACCATATATAACAAATATACAATCACTTAGTTCAAAGCATGTGACTGTGAGGGATGATTATTTTGTTTTAATGAGGGAATTACAGAGACAGAGATGAAATAATTCATTAGCTGTACAATTGTGTTAATGATTTATTTGTCATTTCTTCTGATAACAATTGTGTTGGAGCTACAATATTTAAATATTTTCATTGTTCACTTAAAAGATTTATTGTAGCATGTTTGATGTATTGCAGTTACTTTTTGTTCTTATCAAATTTCAATATTTATCTTGTAGGGTCAGTATGATGGATTAGAATTGAAAGCACTTTATGCTTTGCCAAAATGAAGAAAGCTTTGCAAATAGAGAAAAATTGAATTTTATTAAATCATATACTAGTGTGATTTTACTTTGCAGACAGGATATTTTTTTGATCAACGGAAGTTTAATCATATTGGGCCAGATCCAGACCTACGGGCGCCTTACGGGCGCTTTACGGTCATTACCATAACCAAGCCCTTACTGTATGACTACCATACTTTCTCCTGCCGACTATGTGTACATGCTGTACACATGGCGGGTCATCCTTATCACAATGCAGGACTTACCACGTCAAGATCTGCCTGTCAGTGGCTCTCTACAGGTGTGCCCTGCCTCCAGGGAAGTGCCACTCTCCGTAGTGGTAGCTTCATGTCTGATGTCCTCTACATCTTTCTGTCACAGCTGCCGTCGCTACTTGCGAACGGCCAGCTGATCTCTCCTCGTTCCCCTGTTGTTTACCTTCCTCTCAGCCGCGTGTCTGCCTTTCCGGGACTTCCCCTCCCGCCGGCCTGCATATCAACGCCCTCCTGGTTACTACTCACACGTGGGCGCCGCAGCGGTCGCAGGCGCGCGTCCCACGTAGTAAATCCAGCAGCAGCAGCAGCAGCCAATCAGTACACCTCAGCCCCTATATTAAACCCTCTGAGTCATGTATCCAGCGCCGGTTATAGAGTCTGTTCTCAGCCACTGTAGCCTGCTCTTACCTTGTCTGTTTGCCTAGTGCCCTGTGCCTAGTGATCTCTGAGCGCCCCAGCCTGTCCTTGCCTTGTACCTAGCTGTTTAACCTCTTGTGTCCCTGCTTCTTGTCCTCCTGCCTAACCTTGTGGATTAACCCTTGCTCTCCCTGTGTGATTGTTTCTGTTGTTGTGATTGTGCTGAGTGAGTTTCCTTGTTAGTCTGTCCGTCAGTCCTGTGTTGTCTACCCTGGTCTGTCCGTTAAGTGTTTGCTGTAGTTTGTCTAGTGCAGTCCCTTCTGCAACTGCTGCACCCCTGTACCCGCTATATCTCATCCTGACCCCGCTTGGCCCTGTTTCCTTTCCCGGGTATCCTCTAAGGTCTGTATCCAGAAGAAGTCTCATCAGCTCCAGTCTATCCCCACCATCAGGGGCTCTAGCGAAGACTCCAGACGGGCACTGGCTCTACTTACTGGTGAGTTACCTGGTTCATCTTTTGTCTGTCATTTGTGTTTCCTGTTACCTGCTCTGTCCGGAGA
>WWET01006309.1:17075-34731 GCA_011038615.1 Limnodynastes dumerilii
GCCGTGGTTTCAGTGAAACCATGGGCCTCAAGTCACTTGCGGGAGATTTGCTGGCTCTCCCGGGATACCGGGAGTACTGCCCGAATTTCGTGAGTCTCCCGGACATTCCGGGAGAGTCGGCAACCCTGCTATATTGTGAACTAAACCTCCTTTTTATTTATGTGCTAACACATAGTGTTATTTAATGTATGTTTGGAGGGTCGGACCTCTTTTGTTCCTTGTATTTACATAGTGGTCACTTTGGTCCTTGGCTGCACCCCTATATTTATATATACAATTGCACATATTTAATTTAGTGGATAGAAGCGCAGAGAATTAGTTACAAATATCTGTAAGTGGCGAACGGCTTATCAGATATCTGCAGATATTTGTAACTAATTCTCTGACTTTTATGCACCTGCTGTGTATATTACTTTATAAACTGATTTGTAGCGACTTCCATTTTGGATGTGTGTTTTAAAGTCTGTCTGGGATTGCAGCTGAGAGGCGGTGCGGTCTCAGAAAGGCAGTTTAGGAGACCTGGAAATCTCCAGGTGAGGTCAGCTCTTGGTTTAGAATGATATTGGATATGTGACCCAAAGTTGGGACTCTAAAGTTTAGAGTTAAGATTAGAGTTAGGACCGTTCAACAGAGAAGCCTTGTAAGTGGTAAATGTCTTATCACATATCTGCAGATATTTGTAACTAATTCTCTGACTTTTATTTTAAAGATAGAGGTTCATAATTAGTAAGTGAGTAATGGCTAGAGTGCCAGGCCATGTTGTGCTATACAGACATGATAAATCATCACATCCTGTGGTTAGCTGCAGACTCAGCACTATCATGGAGAGAGATTGCTGTCTTTTACAAAATGGTGTAGCTGCTAATTCACAGATTTGTGTTTTCATTGAAATATGCACATGCAGTCTATGCAACCGATGGTCTAAGCTATGTAGTATAAAAGAGTCCCCACAAGCAACTAGGCATTGGGTTAATTTATCCTAACAATACATTGTGTCAATGTTACATGCCAGGGTCCAGCATGTAACATTATTACCTGGTCCACGCTCCCTCCGGCCGCATCCGCTGTCTCTTCCTGCATGCCGTCATGGGGGCGTGACGGCATGCAAATTAGCCATGTGCGCGTCGCGCTGTCCTTCAGCTTCCCTCTGCCTGCCGCTCTACCTTTCTAGTTGCTAGGCAGCCAAAACGCTCTATCCCTGTTACAGCTGCCGTGTAACGGCAAGCTGTATGTTCTGGCTCCCACCCCATTCTGACCGCTTACCTGAGAGTCCCGCGGCGCGTCTATGGGGATTCCCCAGCCGATTACTCTCATAGCTACAGCATCCCTGGTTACTCCACGTGTGCGCTGTCCTATCCTATGTTCTTTCCTGCCGCATTAGTTATGCGTTCCCTATTGGCAGAGGAACAAGTTCTCGTTCTGGGAGGCTGATTCTGGCTATCCAATCACAGGGCAGCAGTCACTATATGTCACTTATGTCATCAATCTGTGCGGGTTATAGTTTCTATCTTGCCAGTTCTGTGACCTGCTTTACCTGTGTGCCTAGTGCTTTTGCCTAGTGAGCTGACCGTTGTTTGACCTCATTCCTTGATTTAACCTTGCCTCAGTATCCTTCTGTATCCATTCCCAGGTTCTCCCCCTTACTGTGTACTCCTTCCCAGTCTCTCCTTATTTACTCTGGAGTGTATGTTTGTGTTACTTCCTTGGAAGTCCCGCCTGATGAGTGTGTGTGTGCAAGCCCTAGTACGTCTTGTTCAGTCCCATGACTCATCTCTTTTCCGCCGTGCTTGGTTTGGTGTTTCATGTCATTTGTTTCAGACCGGTCCCTTCCGGTCTGGTCTGGTCTGTATCCCGCTTCCTCATCTTTACCTCTTAACTCTATTCGATATCCACCTCGGGTTTCCTTTCTTTCTTCCACGAGTCTGGTTCGACAGAGCACGACCTGTTATTGGGGCGCAGCCAAATCCATCCCCACCTTCAGGGGCCCCGGTGAAAACCACCTGATAGCAAAATTCCCGTGCTCTGGCAGCTGACTTCGTTACACCACTTCTATCCTACGGCCACTCCGGTTCTCTTACCAGGTAATTCTGGAGTGCCGTGTTCTTCTCTCTTCTATCCTGCGGCCACACCGGTTCTCAATCCAGGTAATCCCGGTGTCCCGCAACATTATAACCATCCAAATCATGCAAAACCTGGTGGAACCCTCCATGGCTGAGGCCATCAACACTCTCATCGCCCAAGTATCCAACCTAGGACAGATGGTTCAGACCTTAACCACCAAGGTGAATGACCAGAAAGAGATCATCTCGGCCCTGCGGGCCTCAGCCGTCGCTCCTCATGCCCTTGCCCCGGCTGTAGTAGCTGCAACCTCTGACATCAAGGTGAATCTCCCCGATAAATTCTCAGGAGATCGCAGCTAGTTCCATATTTTCAAAGAAAATTGTCGTCTGTATTTCTGGCTCCGTCCTAACGCCTCTGGATCAGAATCTCAGCGAGTCGGTGTGATCATCACTCTCCTCCAGGGGGACCCTCAAGCCTGGGCATTCAGCTTATGCCCAGAGGATCCGGCTCTCCAGATGGTTGATGCCTTCTTCAAAGCCCTAGGTTTGCTATATGAGGATCCGGACTGCACAGCTACTGCTGAGTCAAAACTCCGTTCCTTATGACAGGGCATAAAGACAGCCGAGGAGTACTGCTCCGAATTCCACCACTGGGCAAACGATTGTCGCTGGAATGATCCAGCCCTCCGCAGTCAATTTCGTATTGGACTTTCCGACCAGGTTAAGGACGCCATTGTCCAATTTCCTGCATCTCGAACCCTGGAGGAATTTATGAGTCTGGCAATTAAAGTCAACCGGTGCCTGAAAGAACACCACCTAGAAAGGGACTCAAGATTTTCAGTCCCCAGAAGAACCAATGCAGATTGGGTCTTACCGGCTTTCCAAAGAAGAGATAGCTCGTAAACGAACCCTAGGATTATGCCTCTACTGTGGAGAAAAAGCCCATCGGGCAGATTCTTGCCCAAAGAAACAATCTATGCCATCGGGAAAAGAGTAACCCAGCCGGATTGCGAGGAGCTCCGGTTGGGTGTACATTTAGTCTTCTCAAGAAACTCATTTCTGGTCCCAGCCCGACTGGTCCTTAGGGATCAGGAAGAACAACTCTGCGCCTTTGTGGATAGCGGTGCGGCTGGGAATTTCGTGGACATGGAACTCGTCCAGTCACTGAAGATTCAGGTGAAGAATCTGGATGCCCTCGTCTTCGCTGTGGGTCTTAATGGCCAGCCATTATCGGAAGGGCCCATCCTCCTGAAGACAGAACCCATTCAATTGTTTATTGGTCTGTGTCATTCAAAAGAAATCGAATTTCTGGTGACAAACTGTGCTTCAGTCCAACTGGTTTTGGGGCATCCTTGGCTCCGACTCCACAATCCGTCTATTGATTTGTCTTTGGGGGAGATTGTTCGGTGGCGTGAATTCTGTGAAAAGACGTGTATTTGCTACCCAATCCGGGTAGGTCATGTCGTAGTAGAGAAGATTCCCTTGCAATATACGGAATTCATATGCAAAAGAAATGGAATCTCCTGTAGTTCCATTAAGTAAACCACCTTAGGACGCACACCGCAAAAACAAGCTCAAAATAGACTCATATTGCCAAGATAAATATGTTTCTTTATTTTCTAAACCACAAATTGGTATGATAGTGAACGAAATTAATTAGATTTTAAGATACAAATTGTCAGTATACATAACATGGGCACTGCTATATGCATATATATTGTAACAATGAGGCACAAAGAGATACAAAATATAAAAATTGCAACATGCATGCAGACCGCAAGACAATAGGAGAAAAAGGTTGCAGCGTGGGCGAGAATCTGTCTTGTGCGGGCAAGCTGACCCTATAGCCACCCACTAGAAATCTGACGATTTCGCTTCTCCCGTTCCCGGGACAGTATCACTCACCCTGCACTATGCTAGCTCCTAGGTCTCACCCGCTGCTGTATAACGACAAAAAAGAGGCTTCACTGGTGCACCAGGTCCGCCAAGGTGACTGTCCCGACGTGCGTTTCGTTCAGACAACTTCTTCCAGGGGAGTGTGTCAGAAGGAGGATTAAGGTAAGTATTTATGGGTTGTTCAACCAATCGTTTGATGATCCGCCTTAAAGTAACACACATGGATTAATTAAATGGCGAGTCAAAGAGCATTTTAAACATATTGAAATTCATATATGAAAAAACTAAATTGAATTTTCTCATATTTGCAAGGAACTCCGATACCGTAATGAAGATTTGTAACATAATGTTATACTTAAAGGTTAAAAAGATTACAAAAATTATTTAAAGCAAGAAACACGCAGAGACACAGAGTTGGATTCCAGATTTTAAAGTGACATTACAAATTAGTATAAATCCAATAGGGATTGGTATACGTATTGGTGCTAAATAATTTCAATTATATATTATTACATTGATGATAAAGAATCTCAAACCAAGGGTTTAAGGTATCTGATCCTAACATTCAGTATCATATATAAAGGAAATAATCCTAATCATTAATCCAGCAGGTATCGGGGATTATTAGTAATATAAGGGAACAATTCGTAAAAAACAGTATAAGAATACTGTATTATACATATCATATTTTAATAACATTAATAAGTTCCATAAAATTTTCAGCAATTTCAGAATGCATCATATACCACAGTAAACGTGCATCGGGACAGTCACCTTGGCGGACCTGGTGCACCAGTGAAGCCTCTTTTTTGTCGGTATACAGCAGCGGGTGAGACCTAGGAGCTAGCATAGTGCAGGGTGAGTGATACTGTCCTGGGAACGGGAGAAGCGAAATCGTGAGATTTCTAGTGGGTGGCTATAGGGTCAGCTTGCCCGCACAAGATAGATTCTCACCCACGCTGCAACCTTTCTCTCCTATTGTCTTGCGGTCTGCATGCATGTTGCAATTTTTATATTTTGTATCTCTTTGTGCCTCATTGTTACAATATATATGCATATAGCAGTGCCCGTGTTATGTATACTGACAATTTGTATCTTAAAATCTAATTAATTTCGTTCACTATCATACCAATTTGTGGTTTAGAAAATAAAGAAACATATTTATCTTGGCAATATGAGTCTATTTTGAGCTTGTTTTTGCGGTGTGCGTCCTAAGGTGGTTTACTTAATGGAACTACAGGAGATTCCATTTCTTTTGCATATGAATTCCGTATATTGCAAGGGAATCTTCTCTACTACGACATGACCTACCCGGATTGGGTAGCAAATACACGTCTTTTCACAGAATTCACGCCACCGAACAATCTCCCCCAAAGACAAATCAATAGACGGATTGTGGAGTCGGAGCCAAGGATGCCCCAAAACCAGTTGGACTGAAGCACAGTTTGTCACCAGAAATTCGATTTCTTTTGAATGACACAGACCAATAGAGTCTATTTTGAGCTTGCTTTTGCGGTGTGCGTCCTAAGGTGGTTTACTTAATGGAACTTCAGGAGATTCCATTTCTTTTGCATATGATTTGCTAATTACAAACTACCTGACAGCACCCGCTATTCACTAGTGCGGTCATATTTAATCTCTCAATATTCGGAATTTACAGATGTTTTTTCCAAGCAAGCGGCTGAGGTTCTACCTCCCCACAGACACTATGATTGTGCCATTGAACTAATCCCAGGAGCCAAGCAACCTAAGGGTAGACTGTTTTCCCTCTCCCGACCTGAATCAGCAGCCATGGACACTTACATCAAAGAAAATCTGGAGAGGGGGTTCATCCGACCCTCCAAGTTTCTGGTAGACGCCGGGTTTTTCTTTGTCGGGAAAAAAGACAGATCCCTCAGGCCGTGTATCGATTACAGAGGCCTTAACCACATCACGGTAAAGAACACCTACCCGCTTTCATTAATCTCAGATTTGTTCAACCAAGTCAAGGGAGCAGTAATTTACTCCAAAATCGATCTCCGTGGAGCTTATAATCTGGTACGTATCAGGGAGGGAGACGAATGGAAGGCCGCATTTAATACTCACTCAGGCCACTACGAGTACCTGGTTATGCCCTTTGGGTTATGCAATGCTCCAGCGGTATTTCAGGATTTTATCAACGATGTGTTCAGAGACTTCCTTAGGAAATTCGTAATGGTCTATCTTGATGACATACTTATCTTCTCTCCCTCCCTTGAAGAGCACCGAAAGCATGTTAAATTGGTTCTTGTTTATCTCAGAGAATTCAAGCTGTTTTCTAAACTAGAAAAATGTGAATTTGAGGTTGACAAGGTAACCTTCTTAGGCTACGTCATTTCTCCTTCAGGTTTTGCCATGGACCCTGAGAAGGTAAAGGCCATACTGTAATGGAAACAACCCACGGACCTCAAAGCCATCCAGCAGCTCATGGGGTTCTCCAATTACTATAGGGGCTTTATTAAGTCCTTTTCTTCTTTGATGGCTGCTATATCTGCGTTAACTAAGAAAAAGTCAGATCCTACTAAATGGTCGCAAGTTGCTGTAAAAGCTTTTGAAGCCTTGAAACACGCCTTTGTTACTGCACCTATCCTCAGACACCCGAATCCGGAACTGCCATTCATTATTGAGGTTGATGCATCTGATGTTGGGGCAGGGGCGGTTCTATCCCAAAAGGATCCACAGGACTCCAAGTACTTTCCGTGTGCCTATTTCTCTAAGCAATTTTCATTAGCGGAGAAGAATTATAATGTGGGAAACCGGGAGTTGTTGGCCATTAAAATGGCTTTTGAGGAATGGAGGCACTGGTTAAAGGGATCTGTTCATGACACTACGGTTCTCACGGATCATAAAAACCTAGCCTACATTGAATCTGCCAAAACGTCTGAACCCTTGTCAAGCTCGCTGGGCTCTATTCTTCACACGTTTCAATTTTGTTATCACATACAGGCCTGGTTCACAGAATCATGGAGCAGATCCCATATCTCGGGCATTTCTAGCACAACATGGTCCCTCCCTCCCTTCCGTTAGCCATTCCCAAACATCTATCCATGGATTTTATTATGGACCTCCCTAACTCCCAAGGTCACTCCTAAGATCATACTACCATCTGGGTGGTGGTGGACAGGTTTAGTGAGATGACACATTTCATCCCATTACCTGGACTCCCCAATGCTCAAGTCCTGGCTAAGCTATTTATCAAACACATTTTCAGATTACATGGATTGCCTTTGGAGATTGTCTCGGGCCGAGGGTCACAATTTGTGGCATCTTTTTGGAGAGCTTTCTGTAAGAGTCTGGGGATACAAGTCAATCTGTCATCTGGATACCATCCTCAATCAAATGGTCAAACGGAAAGAGTTAACCAATCATTGGAGCAATTTCTACGTTTTTACACTTCCAGACTTCAAGACAATTGGTCCAAGAATATTCCTTGGGCAGAATTTGCGTACAATAATGCACATCATTCCTCCACTTCGGTGTCTCCCTTCTTTTGTGTTCAAGGTCTCCATCCTAGGGCTAATTCCATCATTCTTGTCGCCACCAACCCGCATCCGGGAGTTAGGGGGATGATTAAGAATTTAAAGTTGATTTGGAGAAAAGTTCACCATTGTCTTCTCAACATGGCTTTCAGAGTTAAATCTAGAGTGGATCTTCATCGTTGCAAATGTGAATTCAAAGTTGGAGACAGGGTTTGGCTCTCCACTAAGAATATCAAATTAAGACAGCCATCCAGAAAGTTAGGACCACGTTTTATTGGACCTTTTCAGATCTTAAAGAAGATCAATCCTGTGGCTTTTAGATTGAAATTACCCCGAAGTCTTAAGATTCCATCTGCGTTCCATGTATCCCTCCTCAGACCTTCTAGATTCTCCTCCAGATTTCACCAATTGGATCTTGTCAGAGCTCCACCAGTTTTGGTAAACAATCAGGAAGAATATGGGATTGAAGAGATTCTGGATTCCAAAAAGATCAGGAACCAGGTACACTATCTTATCCATTGCAAAGGATATGGTCCTGAGGAGAGGTCATGGATCCCTGAACAAATTTGCATGTGGACAGATTGAAAAGTAATTTCCATGAAAGATCTCCTGAGAAACCCAGGCCTAGGGGTATTAAAACCCCTCGTCTTTGGGGGGGGCGGGGGGTACTGTTACAGATGCCGTGTAACGGCAAGCTGTATGTTCAACTCCCACCCCGTTCTGACCGCTTACCTGAGTCCCGCGGCGCGTCCATGGGGATTCCCCCAGCCGACGGCTCTCGTAGCTACAGCATCCCTGGTTACTCCACGTGCGCGCCATCCTATCCTTTGCCGTGCGTTCTTCCCTGCTGCATTAGTTATGCGTTCCCCGTTCTGGGAGGCTGATTCTGGCTATCCAATCACAGGGCAGCAGTCACTATATTAGACCCCTTATGTCATCAATCTGTGCCGGTTATAGTTTCTGCCTTGCCAGTTCTGTGACCTGCTATACCTGTGCGCCTAGAGCTTTTGCCTAGTGAGCTGACCGTTGTTTGACCTCATTCCTTGATTTAACCTTGTCTCAGTATCCTTCTGTATCCATTCCCAGGTTCTCCCCTTACTGTGTACTCCTTCCCAGTCTCTCCTTATTTACCCTGGAGTGTATGTTTGTGTTACTTCCTTGGAAGTCCCGACTGATGAATGTGTGTGTGCACAAGCCCTAGTACGACTTCTTCAGTCCCGTGACTCATCTCTCGTCCGCCGTCCTTGGTTTGGTGTTCATGTCGTTTGTTTCAGTCCGGTCCCTTCCGTTCAGGTCTGTATCCCGCTTCCTCATCTTTACCTCTTAACTCTATTCGGTATCCACCTCAAGTTTCCTTTCTTTCTTCCACGAGTCTGGTTCAACAGATCAGGACCTGTTATTGGGGTGCAGCCAAATCCATCCCCACCTTCAGGGGCCCTGGTGAAAACCACCTGATAGCAAAATTCCCGTGCTCTGGAAGCCAACTTCGTTACACCACTTCTATCCTACGGCCACTACGGTTCTCTTACCAGGTAATTCCGGAGTGCCGTGTTCTTCTCTCTTCTATCCTGCGACCACACTGGTTCTCAATCCATGTAATCCCGGTGTGCCGTAACAATCCCCTCACGCTGTGTCGCACACTATCCATGTGTTCCTGGTACTTTCAGCGGTGTGCACAGTATCCAATCAGTCAGGGGGGCTGGTCCAGACTCTGCCACCTCATTGGCCGGCCTCCCTGTAAATAGAGAAGTGGGGATACTACAGCCCCGCCGTCTGCTGCCCCGTGCTTCTAGCTTTCTCTTACCTCTTATCTTTCTCAGCCCAGTGCTTGTTTTGCTTTCTTGAGTGCCCCATCTTGTTCCTGCCCAGTGCCTAGCCTTTGTTACTTGTGTGCCACTTCCTGCTCTCGCACCTTATTGTATATTCCTATCTGTATTAACCCTATCACTCCTGTGTGCCTGTCTTTGTTACCCCTCTGGGGGTCTACCGCTGTCTGAGTGTGTGAGTGAGTTTCCCAGTCAGTTTATTCTGTCCTGTTCATCTCATTAACCCTTTCTGGTCCAGTGTCTCTGTTCTGTGTTTACTGTTGTCTGTCACAGGTCAGATCCTACTGATCCTGTCTTTTCCCGCTTTTCTCTCTTCCTCATCTTGCTCCCATCCTTACCTGTATCTTTTATTCACCTTCCTCTCCTGGGCGTTGTCCCAGGGGCCGCGACCTGCGGGGAAACCTGCAGCCCAGACTATCCTCACCTTTAGAGGCTCTAGTGAAGACCAGGTCCCGTTAGACTCTGCACCTTGGCCAGCTACGTTCGCCTCTTTCCTACGGCCACCGTAACAGTCAATTATATATTTAAGTAGCATAATTTCAGAAAGAATTCTTTAACTAGTAGAAAAATGTATTGCCACTTGTTATACAAAAAAGTTTGTTCAACTAGTTCACTGAGTGAGCAGTTCAACATATACATAAACAAATTGTGGATGAGTTAAATTGTCACAGAGAAATAAAACTGGAATATAGTATAAGTTCTCTAGAGGATTTGGTCTGGTTGCAAAATGAACCAGTATGGGTAGCTTCAACTTTACAGACATTGGGGTAGATCCAGAACTCCGCTTGCAATCCATTTACTAGCGTAGCGTATTTACGCGTGCGTACCTTCTATACACTCCCCTTGGCACACCCCTTGAATGTACATATTTTGTCCAAGTTCCGCTTTCCAAACCCTGCCTTAACTTCTGCCCACGTAACCGATGTCATCCGCACACGTACGGATGTGCAACACGTATTTACGCAGCTAAGTGCACCCATACTGTACACTTTAAATACAACCCCCCCTACATAGCGTATTTCAGACGTATTTTAGACACACATAAAATTGGCACGCCCACACGTACGGATTTACGCAACAAATACGTAAATGGCCCATACGTTTACATTTATGCTACGTAATGGAGCGTACTTTCTATGGTGCGCATGCGCAGTTCTTACCAAAATGAGATTTTACGTGTCAGCCACGCGTAAATTCGCTCAAAAGCGTTGTTCTGGATCTACCCCATCATTAAATAAATTGTTATTTATAATTAAGGATTGAGTGGGAAACATACTGGGATTATTTTTGGGCAAATAGTTTTTCAGACATTCAGTGCTATTTTGCATTGCTGGACATACTGAATTTCGGCAGGGGCCTGGTGATGCAACTAATACCTCTCAATGCCCCCACTGTGCTCTGAAAAGAACAGAGCAGGGCCTCTACTGTGCATTGGGGAGCTTATAACCTCTGTAGATGCAGTTGGGTACAACTGCCTAAATGCCCTCCAACTCAAAGTCACAGCCCCTTTACCCCTGGTAATTGAACACACAAAACTTTTGCATCTCCAGCATTTTGTGAGTGACAGCAATCTCACTCCTTGATAGTGCTGAATCTGCAGCTAACCACAGGATGTGATGATTTATGATGTCTGTATTGCTTAAGGAACACGTCCATTAAGGCTCCAGCCTTAATGTCATAATTTCATTGCTTTTTGGAGTTTAAATGGTAAAGTTTAAAGGTATTAAAATTTTGTGTCAATGTAGTAAACCTTAATCAGACATGTTAAACCACAAGTTTTTTTTGTCTATGGAATTTCATTGTTTTTATATAGTTAAATTATTTGTTTTTAACCGCAAACTCACAGAAATTGTCATGGATACCCTACACAATACACAAATAACACTGTCCTGACACTATACCCACAACTCATATGTGCAGTCACTGATAGCCAAGACATTACACAGATCAAATTCCGTCCTGACACTATACCAACCTCACATAAATACAGTCACATATACCCAGCATTTTACACATTTCACGATTTTTCCTGACACTATATGAGCCACATATATGTATAGTCACTGATACCCAGAAAATGACTCTACAATCATACTCTACACTGACACTATACAACCTAATAAATTTATAGTTATTGATACCCAGCACATTACATTTATCACACTGTACACTGACACTATACAACCTCATATATGTACAGACCCTGATACCCAGCACATTTCACATATCACACTCTACACTGATTCTATAGAACCTCATATATGTACAGTCAATGATACCCAGCACATTAGAAATATCACACTCTACACTGACACTATACAACCTCATAAATGTACAGTCGTTGATGCCCAGCACATTACACATATCACACTCTACACTGACACTATACTACCTAACATATGTACAGTCACTGATACCCAGCACATTACACTAATCACACTCTACACTGACACTATTCTACCTAATATATGTACAGACACTGATACCCAGCACATTACACAGAACACACTCTGTCCTGACAGTATACAACCTCATATAAGTACAGATAATGATACCCAGGACATTGCACATATCACACTCTGACCTTACAGTATACCAGCCTTATATATGTACAGACACTGATACCGAGGACATTATACATATCACACTCTGTCCTGACAGTATACAACCTCATATATGTACAGACACTGATACCCAGGACATTGTACATATCACACTCTGACCTGATAGTATACCAGCCTCATATGTGTACAGGCACTGACAACATTACACAGACCATGAGAAAGAGAGAGAGAGAGAGAGAGACTGTTTAATTTGAACTTGCTTACTTTTTTTGTCACTCAGAAATCTTACACATTAGTAAGTAAGAGCTTGTAACCCAGTTTAACACCCACACAAATATGCTAATCTAGTCCAGAACATAAAAAAAACTAAAAAACAAAACAAACACTTTTATAAATGTATATTTCCTGTATAGTGCTCGTAATGTGATTGTGTATCGTGCATTGGCTATATTGCTGGCAGGTCCCTCGTAGCACACACATTGAGGTAGATCCAGAACTAAGTATGCTAGTGTATCTACGCTAGCTACCGACGTATAAACACTGTTTTGTATGTACTGCACATACACGTTGCAGATGTTACACTACGTAACTCTGAACGTATGTATCAGTCTCGTATCAACAGCGTAACTATGAACGAAGGGGCATGCCAACCATTCGACACCCTTAATTACGCTTCGGAGTCGGGATGAGGCATTTAAATCATATAGTATGGGCGTGCTTAGGCGTGTTCGTATGTGTAGCATGTACGTAAGGCAGTACTTACGCAGCGCAAAGTTAAGGGAGGGTATTGCAGGCAGTACTAGGTTTAATGTGTGTTAATAATGTGTTAATGTGCAGACCCAGCAGCCCTAGTGTAGACTCGCCGGTTGCTCACACATTGGGCTGGATACAGACTTAAGTAAGAGCTAGAAATTAGTTACTCTTGGTCTAAACCATGTTGATTGCAGGGGAGTCATATTATATCTGTTGCAAACAGTATTAGAGTTGAGAGGTGATGTTTCCTATCCCAAGTCTAAATAACAGTGTAATAGTAAAGCTGGTCAGTATCTGTGTGCAGTAACCAATTCAAAGATATATCCCTGCATGCAAAGAATACAATTAACTTGACTCCCCCTGAAATCAACATGGTTTAGCCCAGGAGTAACTAATTCAAAGCAAGCTTCTATATTGCAGGCAGTACTAGGATTAATTTGTTTTATTCTGTGGATCACACACACACATACACGCACACACAGGACGATAACTTATCACTTCTGCTTCTCTCCTTTTTTCTTTTTCTACTTCCTCCTCCTTTCTTCCTTCAGGTGTATTTGTGCAGCCATTCCTTCACCCCCTATATGTGTACAGCCATTCCTTCACCCCCCATATGTGTGCAGCCATTTCTTCACCTTTTTCGTCTTTATGTGTGCAGCCATTTTTGCACCCCCTGTATGTGTGCAGCCATTTTTGCACCCCCTGTATGTGTGCAGCCATTCGTTCAACCCCTATATGTGTGCAGCCATTCCTTCACCCCCTGTATGTGTGCAGCAATTCCTTCACCCCCTCCCTGTATGTGTGCAGCCATTCCTTCACCCCCTCCCTCTGTGTTTGCAGCCATTCCTTCACCCCATATGTCTGCAGCCATTTCTTTACTTTTCTACTCTTTATGGATGCAGCCATTCCTTTACCCCCTGCATGTGTGCAGCCATTTCTTTACCCTCCCCTTGTAAATATGCAGCCATTACTCCATTATCACACTCCTGTATGTGTGCAGCCATTCCTTCACTCCATATATGTGTGTAGCCATTCCTTCCCCCCCCCCCTGTATGTGTGCAGCCATTCCTTCACCCCCCTGTATGTGTGCAGCCATTCCTTCACCTCCCTCTCCTTGTGAATGTGCAGCCATTTTTATACATGCTAAATGTTTCAAGCCATTAGTAGATCCATCTGTATGTGAGTGTGTGCAGCCATTTCTCCCCCTGCATATTTGTAGCTATTCCTTCACCCCATGTATGTGTGCCGCCATTATTACACATACTATACCACCTGTATGTGTGTGTGTGCAGCCATGAACTTAGTTACTCCTAGGCTAAACCACGTTGATTGCAGGAGAGTCATATTTCATCTGTTGTAAGCAGTATTAGAGTTGTGAGGTGATGTTTCCTATCCCAAGTCGAAATAACAGTGTGATAGTAAAGCTGGTCAGTATCTATGTGCAGTAAGCAATTCAAATATATATCCCTGCATGCAAAGAATACAATTAACTTGACTCCCCCTGCAATCAACATGGTTTATCACAGGAGTAACTAAGTTCAAACACTTAACTAGGTCTGGATCCAGCCCATTATTACTATACCACAGGGATGCCGACTCTCCCGGAATGTCCAGGAGACTCCCAAAATTCGGGCAGTTCTCCCGGTATCACGGGAAAGCCTGCAAATCTCCCGCAATTGACTTGAGGCCTGTGGTTTCATGGAAATACTAGTATTGCTAGGGACAGGGATATTCTTGATGACGCAATTTGTGCCATCAAGCCCCATCCCAATCCCTATTACAGCTAAAAACGGGTAAGTATTATCCAGGAGGCGGGGCCTAATGACATGATTTGCATAAATCGTGTCATTAAGCCCCCGCCTCTTGCATGTATCTAGAGCAGGGGTTCTCAACCCTGTCCTCAGGTACTACTAACGGTCCAAGTTTTTTAAATCTCTTTGCTGGAGGTGTGCTAATAACTGACAGTTATGGACAGTGAGGGAAGCTGTTAAAAGTCGGCAACCCTGCTATACCCCCCTGTATGTGTGCGTACAGCCATTACTACTACACCCCTGTATGTGTGAGTGCAAACATTAATACTATACCCCTCGGTATGTTGTGTGTGTGAAGCCATTATTACTAAACTCCCCTGTATGTGTGTGCAGACATTATTACTATACCCCCCTGTATGTGTGTGTGCAGCCATTATTACTACACCCCCTGTATGTGTACAGCCATTATTATTTTACCGCCTGTCTGTGTGTGTGCAGACATTATTACTATACCCCCCTGTATGTGTGTGTGCAGCCATTATTACTATACCCCCCTGTATGTGTGTGTGCAGCCATTATTACTATACCCCCTGTATATGTGTGCAGCTATTATTACTATACACCCTGTATGTATGTGTGCAGTCATTATTGCTATACCCCCTGTATGTGTGTGCAGCCATTATTACTATACCCCCCTGTATGTGTGTGTGTGCAGCCATTACTACTACACCCCTTGTATGTGTGTGTATCCATTATTACTATACCCCCCTGTCTGTGTGTGTGCAAACATTATTACTATACCCCTCGGTATGTGTGTGTGAAGCCATTATTACTAAACTCCCCTGTATGTGTGTGCAGACATTATTACTATACCCCCCTGTATGTGTGTGTGCAGCCATTATTACTACACCCCCTGTATGTGTACAGCCATTATTATTTTACCGCCTGTCTGTGTGTGTGCAGACATTATTACTATACCCCCCTGTATGTGTGTGTGCAGCCATTATTACTATACCCCCCCTGTATATGTGTGTGTGTGTGTGTGTGTGTGTGTGTGTGCAGCCATTATTACTATACCCCCTGTATGTGTGTGTGCAGTCATTATTACTATACTCCCTGTATGCGTGTGCAGCTATTATTACTATACCCCCTGTATGTATGTGTGCAGTCATTATTGCTATACCCCCTGTATGTGTGTGCAGCCGTTATTACTATACCCCCTGTATGTATGTGTGCAGCCATTATTACTATACGCCCTGTATGTATGTGGGCAGCCATTATTACTATACCCCCTGTATGTTTGTGTGCAGCCATTATTACTATACCCCCTGTTTGTGTGTGCAGCCAATATTACTATACCCCCTGTATGTGTGTGCAGCCATTATTACTATACCCCTTGTATGTATGTGTGCAGCTGTTATTACTATACCCCTGTATGTATGTATGTATGTATGTATGCAGCCATTATTACTATACCCCCCTGTATGTGTGTGTGTGCAGCCATTATTAGTATACCCCCTGTATGTGTGTATGCAGCTATTATTACTAAACCCCCTGTATGTGTGCAGGGGCGGCCCTAGGTTTTGCAGGGCCCTAGGTGAAAATTTTGAATGGGGGCCCCATCAAACAATATCACATTAAAATAAAATCATTTTTAGTTTACATAGTCTACAATAGCAAAAATTACAACAAAATGTATGTGTAGTGTGTGATATTCAGTTAAATAAATTGCTCAAGGGACCAAGTACTTTGTAAGTCCAGCCCCCCTCAGTATTCTCCATCCTGTGCCTCCAGCCACCCGAGAGTATTCCTCATCATGTGTATCCAGCCCCCCCTCAAATATGCCTCGTTTATCCAGCCCCCCCTCAGTATTATCCACCATATTTCTACAGCCCCCCTCAGTATTCCCCATCATGTGCCTCCAGCCCCCCCTCAGTATTCTCCATTAAATGCCTCCAGTCCCCCTCAGTATTCCCCATCATGTGCCTCCAGCCACTTCCTTACCTTGACAACGGCATCCTCGCAGTCCTCTCTCCTCTCGTTCACTGAATGATTCCTCCGCGGCAGGGGCGCCCTATTCTTCACGCAATAGCGTGTGTCGCCGTCGAGTCTGGAATCAAATTAAGCAGCTCGTCGGTGGTAGGGCGGAGAACTTGGAAGAGAGTTACAATTGATTGCCTCAATGCCTCAGTATCGGAATCTCCACCAGATTCATCATCCACAGCGGCACTGTACTGGCTGCGGCGGTCCCGCGGGGCCTTTAGTTCACGTTTATTAAGCCTGGTGGCCAGTGGTGGTGGCAGATGCAAGTAAGGGCCTGAGTAGGCATGGGGCCCCCTAGGGATCCCTGACCCGCAGGGCCCTAGGCGGCCGCCTATACCGCCTATGCCTTGGGCCGCGTCTGTATGTGTGTGTGTGTGTGTGTGCAGTCATTATTACTATACCAACTGTATGTGTGTGTGCCGCCATTATCACTATACCCCATGTATGTGTGCAGCCTTTGCTCACTGACCTGTAATGTTGTCCCTGCATGTCTTCCTCTTTTTGTTCTCTCCTCTACGGCTCTCCACTGAATAAATGACAGCCAGGCAGTATCTGTATTACTGATGACTTTTCCCTGTAGAGACAGGTCCGCAGAGGTGCAATCAGGCAGAGCAGAGGGGGGAGGGAGCAAAGCTTCTGGCTGCAGTTGATAAGGTGAGGACTCTGGAGATGCAGAGTTTCAAGGAATGAAAATAGAGGTGCCACACTGTTACTAAAATGTGGATGGATGGGGGGTGTACACTCCATGGTCTGTCTGGCTACCAAGGTCGGGACACAGTGGTGCTATTTGTCTGCACCAGTCATGTTGGCTAAAGGCAGTGGTGGGCATAAATGCTGCTGTTCTCAGCCCTGTCCAGGAGCAGCATGCACACAGACCCTATACATCCTACTCAGAGCTCCAAGCTACTCCAATAAGGCAGATTCAAACCTCCCACCCACTGGCCCGTGCAGTGTATAAATTATGATGTCACTGGGGGGGGCGGGAGATTCTTCTCACAGTTATAGGAGCTGAAAAATAGTTTATTAGAGCATGTTAAAAACTAATGTTTTTACAAAGAACCCCCCTCAACCTCCAAACATCCCCCAGCCTACCATGAGGAGTTATTATGGCTGACTTCTCCTCACACAGAGGAAAATCTCTTTGGGAGAGAAGTCATATTGCCATATTGCTCCTCTCATGTGAAGGCGTTTTGTGTGCACCTAGCAGGGGGCTTCTACTTGACATGTGCAACGCTATGAAATCTCTCTCTCTGTTTTCTGGATATA